>NNCF01126978.1:148918-250999 GCA_002313205.1 Laupala kohalensis
GTCTGCGTTATAAGGAGGATGGGCACCCCTGGTTTCATAATGAAAGTTTCAGAGATCTTATATTTTAAACTAATTTCATTATTTTGTGCAGGCGCCTGACATTATTATGCCTTGGGGTACAGAAAACATAAATCCGCTACTGCCTTATTAGGACTGTTGATCGAAAGGGATGGTCCTTTCTTGCTTCATATTATATCAGTAAATAACATTGTTCTCCATGTGCAAAAAAAATTTGTGACTGCTCTTTGACGGGAAATTTGTTAAATACATGTATATTACGTTAAATACGTCGATGTTTTGACATCTGTTCACTCAGTTGTCTGTCAAAAATTGATACAGTGGTGAGGGAAGATGCCTTATTCAATCATTTAGTTTAGACAAGTATCATATACAGAAATTAAGTAGAATGAGGAGTACATTAACAAAGTGTGTGGAAAAATTCTTTAGACATTTATAATGATTATAATATTTTAATCATTTATTAATTTGAAACTTCAATCCGGCTCATATTCTTCAAAGAAGTAGACTAGAGAAGTCATAAAGCGATGATTTTATTGAGCTGAATCTCAAAAACTGGCAACGTCAGTTAGTCACTAACTCTCGCTGCAGTGTTCTTCTGAGTTCCAAATAGTGTCCTCCTTGTATGTATGTAGGAATGAGGTAACTTTTCAATCTAGAGAAATGGAAAGGACTCAGGCCTCACAAATAAAGCAATTGCAGAGCCATAGAGATGATTTTACATGTCCTAAACTCCTAATTAAAATTCGTTTTGGAATACTGCATTATCTTGATGCAGTACCTAACTGATCTTTATATTCAGTTACACAAATGATCCTTACGAAGTATTTCCGTATAAATGAGAAATCACCTAAAGGTCTTGAGAGACATGAATTCCTTATGAACAAATGCTTGGCTGTCAAACAAGTATAGCACATTTCTCTGCTTCTTTCGTGTGATTATTTTTGGCCGTGGTAAGATTGGAGCTCCAATCCTAGTCCTGGTGCTTCATTTCCTGGTCGCATTCAAATCTCCAGAAACGTTACCAGATATAACACATTCCCGGAAATGAGTCATTTCTATCTATCCCTAACAGTCATGACGTTTCCGTTGTTCTGCCCTTTGATCTCACCAATGGGGTTTCAGAAGCTTAAATTTCAGCATCCCCAGTGAAAAACCATTCATCAATTTATCTTTGAATCCTTACGGATACCTTGATATTGCAAAATAGATAACGCGCTTTGAACTATATCGTGTTTTTAAGACCATGCTAATTGTCCGAGAACGCTACACTTTTTTGCATCTTTTTCAATATTTTTGTCAATACGAGGGATATGTGTTCCCCACCTCATTCATTCCAAATCTGCAAAATCCCTTTCTCTTGAGCTTTTCGACACATGTTTAGGAACTTATAATTCAGTTGTCTATGCTTTTGTTTCAATGTAGATTGTTCCAACATAAGTTGATTCGGTGATCGGAAATAGAAAAGGGTAAAAAAAAAAAGGGAAAATGTATATACTGTCTTTTCTTTGCCTTTTTTGCAACTCTTCAAACCTTTACTACGATCCCGTGAACAGGAAAGACTCTGCTTTTAGGTTTTGCATCCCGTGACCTGTAACGTTAATTTCAAAATCTGACAAGAACAGGTCTGACATAAGCAGAACACATACAACAAAGTACATATCTAGGTAAATATTTCCTTATGCGGGTCGAAACACCATTATTCATTCTGTATTGGAACTTTTTGATTAGCTGTAAAGTTTACAATTTTTGCTTCTAAAGATTCATCAATGATAAATTTTCAAACACTTTGATAAATTTTCAAAGGGTCTTGGTAACTCGTTCAGAGATTTGCTTTCCACTTAAAATATAGCTTCCATCTATATATCTAATAGTTGTGAATTTGGAGTTCCTCACTAGGCGGAACTAGTGCCTCCTACATTATATCTTATAATCACGTCCCGGATTTTGAAGATCTAAAAAAATCTAAAAAGTGATCAATAAAATGATATAAAAAATCAGTAAAATGATCTTAAAAAATTAGTAAAATGATCTTAAAAAATTAGTAAAATGATGTAAAAACAGTAAAATGATCTAAAAATATGCCTAAATTTTTTTGTCTTTATTTCAGAGTATGAGAGTACAGCACATTACTTGCTTCTGTAACGTTAGAACTGAAATTAAAAATTAGTATTAATTTAAACTCTCAAATGTGTAGGAAAATGAAAGTCTAAAAAAATCTACCTTATTCAGAATTATTGCAGTAGATAACCAGCAGCAAGCGCANGGAAAATGAAAGTCTAAAAAAATCTACCTTATTCAGAATTATTGCAGTAGATAACCAGCAGCAAGCGCAGGTTCTTGAAAGTTAGGGAACGCCTGTTGTCGAAAAGCACATTTTTATACTGTGAGAAACTCCTTTTCAAGTATGCTGATACAACTGGAGCATACTTGAAATACCCTAAATCAGTGGCAGTGCGATCTTCTTCAATGCAGGAAGTATCAAATGTTTCACCAGTTAGCACTTGAGAAATGCGACACAAAGTTTTGTATCCAGACTTTTTATCAGGAACATTTTCCACTTTCTTAGATACCCTTCTTCCAACTTCTCTCCCTACACTTTTCGAATCAGATGCATTGCGGTTAACTAGAGTTAGAGAACTTTCCAGACTTACACCTTTCTCCTGTACATTTGTGATTCCTTGTGTCAAGCAACTGAAATTTGCCTTTATGAAGGCTAGCTGTCCTTCAATTTCACAGTTTGAAAATAGTGTTTTTGGCGTATCAATTGCAGTAGCATCGTCAGGATTCAGTATTTCGATAACACGTTTCACCATCTGGAAATGATGGCAATAATATATTGCTGAATCTATCCACGTGCCCCATCGGATGATGACAGGTTCTGGAGGTAGTGGAATACCGGGAACTATGGACTTTTTACGAAAAGCAGTTTACGAGAGAGAGCCTTGACAAAACTTTTTTTCGTCTTTGACACTACGCAATCCACTTCAGAAAAATGTGCTCTAACTTCCTCTGCTACCCTATGCATAGCGTGTGTTAAGCAAGTAATGTGCACTATTTTCAGGTAAAAAGCTGGTATTGACTTTCACAATGTATGGCGCTGCGTCAGAGACAAAAAGGAAGACCTCAGGCCACAACAAAAACATACATTTTTCAAGGAATCTACAAATTGTGGAGTGATTAAGTTTCTAATACCTCACTAGTAAGCAGACACACTTAACCTGGTCCGTCGACATCCAATATACCATTGATCATGTTAGTCACGTAACGATTTTCTACATCACTCCTTTCGTCAATGGATATGAAAATCTTTCTATGTACTTTTCCCCGTATCTTGTTAATGGTGTTGTCGTAACAGGTAGTTCATCCGAAGAGTTGATTCGTCTGAGATAGGACGTCCGATGTAGTTCCAGAAAACTCTTCAATTTAGCATTGTTCAATGTCCAAAATGGGCAGAAACTAAATCTTCACAAAAGTCCCTGTAAAAAATCTGTCGACTTATTCTCCTTCATGGTTACACTTTGTTGCAGTAAAAGTTGCGTGGATTTCTTCTGACTTGCGAGTTCCACTGCCCGTATATGCTTATCGCGACCCACATTGGCGAACAGAAAATTTTATTTCGGCTGATACCTTTGTTTTGCACATCTTACAAAATAACACTTCACCGTCGTAAAGATCTCCAAATTCAGATACAATTTGTTTTAAATGAAAAGATTTAGATGGTTTTATTTTAAGCACGGCTGAATGAAACTACGAAAACTGAACTAAACACCAAACTTTCCTCTCACATAATGTGACAAATAAAATAACGGATCAAACACTTGCTTTTCAACTTGCACATTGTCCAGCGCCCTTTTTTTTTGCTACCACAGGCACAGTGGAAATAGGAGAACTGCTCGCTGCGACAACAATATGTACGGTAAAGGCAAGAAACCGACTCTCAACACGTACATTGTCGACCCACAGACCAAATATCCAATTATTTCGTTAGATTAAAAATACATGTTAAATAATTTAATAATTTTAGTTTATCTAATTTCTTGCAAAGAAGAAAGAGAGGGGCCAGAAATGGGAGTAAAACGCAAAATATGACCAAAAAATGACCTAAATTTCAAAAGCTGAAAATATGACGAAAAAATGCCCAATAAAATTAATAATTTTATAAGCAGCTTCGTGCTCAGATTTTTAATACTTAAGAGCAATGCATACTGCATATGGAAAAGATGACATGTCATCAAAATCCGGGCCCTACTTATAACAGTGTTGTGCGTCACGTAGAAGGTAACATACATCATATCCGTTCTTGGATTCCAAATATTGTCTTGAGGGATTCCTCACATTTCAATGTCGACTTTAATCTCATACCTTTTATTTCTTTAGATTAAAAAGAAGCCTCCAACCTGAGGGTGAAATCACTTAGAGGTCTTCAGAGACAAAAATTCCAAGTGTATGTTTAACGGGATCCCAGCGTCCAAATGACCCGCATCTAAATCCTGAAATCCAACCGAAATATCACATTTCTTCCGTAGAGTATGTAGTTCGACGAATAGTATTATAAATAATAAAGGGTCAGTCTTATGAGCAAATCTTGTTCTTCTAGATCGCGGCTAGTAACTTAACGAGGTTTACTGCTCACAAAATGTAAGGGTCAGATTGGAAGTCAAACACAAAAGGATAAGTGTAAGAACTAAATGAACTAAAGCCATCAATAAAGCTTTCCCCAAACGCGTATGTTCCAAAAGGTATTTCAGGATCTAAAATTTTGGGAACCACACGTATGGACCAAATTAATAGCACTATCACAAACAAAGCACTAGGATTATTTACGTTAAGGTTCAGTACGAATGAAGTAACAACATTGAATCAATACGTTTTATTGTTTAAGTACAAAAAAGTAATACATGTCTCTCTTGGATGCAAAAATACGTTCACAAACAATACATTCAAAAAGATAAGTCAAATAAGTGTAACAGTGACCAGGAATTCCTCATTCTTCTGTCTGCGATCCCAAACTGAGTAATACTGCAGAGAAGATCTGGACCATAATCTTGTCCTTTTCTCACTTTGGTCGGGGGTCGGCGTACATCCTATTTTTAATTTAAGACAATACGTCTTAAATTAAATGTCTTGCATCCGTTGGTTTACGGTGAGTTAGGATTCATTTCACAGATAATCCATCAGCATTTGCTCATGCGAACAACTGTACACAACGCTGTTCTTCGGATGTTCTGATGATCGTCCCTAGTTAAACTATACGTTACTCCACAAGAAAGAAAAAATTAGAAATATATCGGGACACACACACACAAGACGATCCCGAATTTAAAATTCAAAACATTGGTTTAACACATATACAACAAATATATTTGGTATCGAAAGAGAAAAAACACCTTTCATATTCTTTTAAAACTAGAAATGTGGTATGTATGTGTTGATCTTAATCATGTGCAAAATGAACTATTTCCTAAATGAAGCCGTGATATTTTATCTGCATATTTACGAAGTTAACAGATGTTTCTCTTAGGTGAGGTCTATACGGATATTAATATACGACGTTGCCTCAATAAAATTAAGTGAATTGAATATTGTCTCGTCTGCATAATATCTCGTATACAACCATTCCTACCACGTTCCCGGAAATAACTATGAATAATACGTACATGCATGATTCTACGGAAATTGGTAAATTTGTGGCACACAAAGGTCGGTAAACAAGCACTTCACGTTTTCACCAGTTCCAACGTGTGTACACAAAACAACTTAGGTTAATGAGCAATGAAGCAGGTTGGTTTCTGCGAGAACCAACAGGGTTGCCACCACATCAACCGCTCCTGTGAGACCATCTTTAGTATGACGGGCGTGAATTTTAAAAATGAGAAAGGAGTGGGACATGAAATGACAACGGAGTGAGGAACCAGTCGCACATAAAATATATGTGTAATGCACATTTAATGTAATTATGTTAAATAATCGAATTCACATGTATCGATATGCTGTGCTAGCAAAACAATTTTAAAAATTGAAAAGATCCAATTCTAACTGAATAGGGTGTTTTGGACATATAATTTCCAATTTCTGTAGAATAACCCATATCAGCTATTTCTCCCAAGCGCACACCCTACAAATAATTGTATGGGTATCAAACATACACAATGCGGGGTGGAATGAGATTTCTCGCTGTGTTCATCACAAATGTGCAGAAAGGATGGTCTGGTGTAACAGGTTTTTAGAAGAACAATGAGAGAAATATGTTATTGATAAATCTCTAGAAAGGTTAAGGAATAAAATTAGGGAAAACACATTTATAATTCAATCACATTTAACTATCATCACTGCCTTCCGATAAAATAATTTTAATATAATGAAGCAAACAACACACAGACACAAGAATCAAATCGATCTGTATTGGCCACGAGGACACACTATAAATGAAACAACCAATTAATTCCTTTAAAATTGAAATTTCGAAAGCAATCCTTAGCAGTACGCCTATATCCAAAATTTGGGATCATTATCTGAAATACATTTTTAAGTACATAAATATATAAATTAGTCAGGATATAAACACACATAAAGGGAGATATTTCATAGATTTTGTCCCATCGTTACGTAGAGCATATGATGTAAGTGTCGAAGTGAATGTTCCGTCCAGCACTGTGGGCTGGTAGCGGGTATGATATGGCAGCACTGTCCAGTTGGCAACGACGCTAATATCGGCTTTGCGTGGGTATCAGCGCACGACGAACAAGGAAAGGCTCACAGCCGTCCATAGCAAAGCCATTTCTTTTCAACCGTTGCATCGCCATTTCTTTCCCGGATTACTATAGCTGGTAAATATGAATTAAATTGCACGAAAAAATTCATCCGTCTTTGCCCTAAACTATTCCACTTCAAACACTGCTTTCAATTAACATGGTTTGTACAACTATGATAAATAGTAGTTGACCAGCTAAATGTTTGCACGATTTTTCACCTCCAGTGGATGGTTTGCAAGGGAGGGGCAATCTCGTTTAACCAAGGCTTCAAATTAGCAAAACACGATTCGACATCACACGATGGTGAAAGTTTATATTCCTCAACTGTAGGAATGCAGAGGTTCCCTGGTAAGGAAATTGAAAAAAGTCTATTTTTGTCACTTAGTCAAATATGTCAGTCAAGTCACAAGCATATTATTTACGTAGTTCACGGCTTTCAAACATAAAGATTCTCATTAAAGCAGAAGCAAATATTTATTGAATATTAATTTTTCACCCTTCTCCCCATTTTGCACTCGTTTGACTAAATATTTCACATAAAAGAGCCTTCCGAAAAAAATATTTATTCAGACTAATTAATTATTACTCAATAATTTGCACCATTAAACTCATTGTGACCTATCGTTGGTTTAAAATACAACTGGAGCAGGAGGAATAAGTCTAAAACGGTCCAAATGACGAAATTTTGGTCGCATAACTATTTCCCAATGCCGATCCGGATGTTTGGCGTCCGGATTTATGGGAGTTATACTGCGCCTCAAAATGACGCAATAGTCACATCCCAACGAGAGAGCTCATTTCCCCAAGCGCTTGCAAAGCGTTCCCGATAACGAGGCCACGAAGCGCCACGAGTGCAAAGGCATGGCGGGGGAACTCTGACGCAACTCCCGACCGATTGAACGAGGCAGGACATGCAAGGCGTGGGGCGAGAGGGGACGCCGCCTTTAAAACACGGGAGCGGGCACAGAGGACAGAGAGCAGAGCCACAGCTCGACACTGCGCGACGAAAGCCACGCAGCGTGTACCGCCCAGCACTGAAGCGTCTTCGGAGAAGAAGAGCGGCTAACACTCGGAACAAATGTGCAGCAGTTGAGGCATTGTCATAGAATTTAATCTGACATGCTTTGCACGAATGTGAACTCTCCATGGATCAGTATATTCCCTTGCACCAGAGAAACCAAGTAGCATTACGTAATGAACTAAAGCCATCAAAACATTTCGTCGTTTATTGTACAAAATCTACTTTATTGTTTAAAAATTCTAAACACGCAATTGTGTTACATAAAGAAATGTCTAATTTATCTAACAAATTAGTACGGGAAACAGTCCAATACTAAAGGTTGACAAAGTGACCTCTGATTCGGACTGCGTCAAAAGGCTATTTCGGGACAGAGACTGCTGAGCAAATACTTTACTACTCTTAACACTCTGTCTCTCTAGTAGCAGCAAGTACGTAACTCCCGACAATACGAATATCATGGATAGCGTATTTCCTGCAGCTCAGAAGCACTAATAAGCACTCCATAATTCATAGTTCATAAGAAACAAAACATTATCCCCACCCTACGAGTTTGTCACAAATCCAAAATTGTCATTTTCAAATGTCAAGAAATCACTTACAAATGTCAAAAAATCTTTTCATTATATAAATGACTTTAATTATCTACGTTTTAGAACACGTTACAGCACTTCGTTTCAGCATTATCTTCTTCGTTCGGCACGAATACATTTTTGTGTGAGAACACTTTCAGCTATTTGGTACAATTTTCACAAGTTATATGCATTCAATACAGTCATCGTTCTAAAAATATTCATATCTCCACTTCATTTTCGAAGTGTTTGCGTCACAAAAGAAGTATTTCAAGAAACAAGGGTTACAGTCCTTTTTTTAAAAAAAGTTACATGACGATACTAATCATTTTTAATAACCGGTTAATACGAAAAAAAGAGCGAGATACGTCACTATAACTCCCTCGCATGTTCAAACTAGGTCTCTAAACAATGAACGTCCTATGAAATTACGAATTATAAATTATATGAATAATTTCTTTCCTATCAAATTCTTAGCAAAAAATTCGTAAGGTCACAGACTGATAAGCATATTTTTCACTCCATTGCTTAAATGCATTATACCTTTACAATGAAAAATATTTCAAATTTTCTCTGCCTAGCACTTATTACTAATTCCCGGAATGAGCAAGATTCCTTTAAATAACGTCTAGAACATGAGTCATGCTGTTAATCGGAGATAAAGTTTCTTTCTTCGAAACGATTTATAAACAATGATACACGAGAAGTTTCCTCAAGGATAGGACAGGTCAACCAGAGCATTACGTCGCAGGGGAGTTCACATCGCTATCGGATAAGCGATTCTAGTTCCATGAAGTTGGTCTAGAAACCGATTAACCTAATGTAAAAATCGAAATATTCTAAGGAAATATTGAAAAGTGTCGTAATTTACGAAATAATGTCAACAAACTGAACTCAAAAACTGAAAATTGTTCTCTAAACATAATAGGTAATTCTTTACTTATTGCGAGTAGTTCTTTGCATATTGATTGGTCTTGAGGAAAATGCAATACCGAGACTAAGAAATATTCGATGCAAGACCAAGACCAGGCCTGCAAGATTTCGAGAAAAAGCAGGACTCATGCAAAAATCATCTTCGTAATGAGGTTCATCAACCTGGTAAAACTCCTTCAGTACAACCAAATGAAAACTAGATCAAACTTCCGACCATTCATTGATTAATTCATAACAAAAAATTTGATACTTGTTTATAACAAATTCATGGTCCAATTTAAAAAAATATATTTTTGTAGGGATACTCCATTCGGTAATGATAATATAAACGAATATTATTTATTTTGTATTTATATTAAATATTTTTGTACAATAAATTGACACGTATCTAAAATTCATATACCATTTTTTACCAAAAAGAAATAAATCCTGATGTTAAAAAAATATACCAAACTCTACGCACAAGACCAAGATAAACATTACTAGACTTTTGCTAATCACTAATTGAGCGCATAGTGTGTTCTCACAAATCTGTCCCCTAATCATAACAATTCGTGTTAAGAGGAGTAATGCCGGAACAAACTGCACAATTATATTTATCGTTTGGTTGGGTACGATAAAATATTTCAATATTTACAAATTATCTATACCAACAACTATTAGGTGGTAAGCTATTACGTAGTTCCGAAAATGTTAACTCATCATCTTCCGTTAGACTTCTGGCTTCTTCCGTTCAGAGTGTTTTTGCTAACTCATCTTCTACGAATCATTGCGAGAATAGCCTAAAAAAACCTTATCTTATACACAAAGATGTACTGAAAAACATTTCCTTATTTATCGGCAAAGTACGGAGTCGAATCGATAGCTCACAAAACATTCACGTAAGCAGTTGATCGATACCATAAGTAATCACAAAGAAACCAAAAGAAGTCGATATACGCGGTAACAGCTAAGACTGTAACATGTGATCGAGACACTACGTTGTATTTACGAGTAAAAAGGAAGAAACAGTCGCAAGCATTTAGTTTCAAACATCCGCTGACTCACTAGCTTTCTACGAGTAGTTTGAGACGGTCAAGGTTTGATTTTGGAAGGAGTCCATAATACTGCGAGGTCCGGGGTACTTACATCTGAATTCTTTTAATAAACTTCAGGCTGCAAGTGAAAGCATACATAGATAAATTTGAGTCAGAATGTCGTAAATAGTAGTTTCTATATATAAACCTAAAAACACCAAATTTAACTTTTCGTAATACTTTTGTAATTTTAGCACTTAGGCGCTCCCGTAAAGATAATTCAGTATTACATTTACACCATTTAATGAAAGCCGGTAGTTCATGAGAAAACTAGCACGTTTCGACATTCCACCGGAACCTGTCAAAGGTTTGAAGCTACACTAATACATTTATGTAATATAAAAGTGAGTACTAATACATTTATGTAATATAAAAGCAAACAGGTCGGTATCGAAATTCATGGAATGGGCGATGAGAAATAGAAAATAGACTCTGCGAAAGCTCTAGAAGTATTGTTTTCGAAAACGGTCAGTTATAAGCAAAATTTTTCCTGATAATTAATGAAACGTAGTTTTATTATTACACATTTTAGAAACGCCCAAAAAGTTATACCCCAAAGTAATTTATTATACTAGCAAATATGCGTTATTATTAACACTATTATTTTTTATTGTATTTATGGCACCTATGTTTCGGTATTTTGATAGTAAATGGTAATTTTTCAATCAGCTGCGAAGTAGCGAGATTATTTACTTAATCAAAGAAAGATTCGTACACTTCTCGAAGTACATGTATCCTTTGAGTACTTACTCTTCATATTAAAAAATTTACGTCCATTTCTTAATTATATACCACGTGCGCTGATTTCAGTCACTCGGAAATTACATTCATTCGGAGTAAAAAAAAACCTTTTTACAATTTTTCTTCTTTTTGGATCCGCCACTGGATTTGATTTGTAATTAATGTTTGATACAATATAAGTGCAGTGTAAGTATTACCATGCATTAATTTTCAAAAATAGGAGTGTTATCATGAATCGTTGTGGTAGAAATTGCTCCCAGTTTCATTCAGTATATTGAAAACAGATTTAATAATTCGACATAGAAAAAAAAACAGTCAACTTAACAACTCAGTCACAAAAACTGTCCTAGTCTAAGAATTTTTAAAAAATCCTGTCTAATAATTTCATATTATTCCACGGATTAGAACACTATAAACATCTTCGTTTTTACTTCCCAATTATACAAAGAAAAGTATAGTAATCGGTCGAAGAAAAAAAACATTTGGGACCTCTTCAGTTACGAATTGGTTCCAGGAGAGTATTTTCAAATTTTTGTGCTGTCCAATGTCATATGTGTGTGAAGATTTTTATTTATCCGATAACTCACGAACAAATTAATGAAATCAAACCAAAGTAGAGAATTGACTTTGAATGCATTGGGAATAGAAATCTATTTCTGTACTTTTAATACATAAATTATTTTCAGATTTACTTTAATTTCTAACTAGGCTGTTTACTACTATGATCCTTTTTGAAGGATTATAATTGGAAAGTTGAGTGGGGCATACTCCAGATTTTTTGTTTTTGCTCGTGCTTTCATTCATTTGCCATTCGTTGGTAACAGTCCAGATGTTTGTGATTTTCCACCGAAATGGAGAATGCGACAATGTTGAGAAAAATTATTGAGTGTGGACGAATGCAAAACTTTCTAATCGCTCCTACATCGGTGCAGTCCAACTTGTGAAACATTTTTACGGTCCGCGAGTTATACTACATTTTACATCAAAAGTTTCATCAAACGTTGGGAGGCACAACTTTGTTCCATATTTATTCAGTTTATGGAATTATTATTTGACGTGATATGTCCGTGGAGAAAAAATAGGAAATTGTGTTGGGAATTACTCCGTGATTCATTACAATTTGAAAAATTTTGGAATCTATGGAAATAAGCAAAATCAGTCAATCTTCTTCTAAAAATCAACGTCAAATTATTTCAGCAAAAACCTAGTTCTTATTTATATTTATAACTTTTTATGAGTTTTTTTTTCTGGCAATAAATATTATTTCGTCTGGGATACTACCGACAAAAAGAGGGTCAATACTTGTTAACCAATAAAAATTGATATCGTTGACGGGCTCTAATGACCTCAATGTTGNTTCACAACCAAAATAGCCTCGCAAACCTCCGGAACGAAATTTGAGACGATTTTGAATATTTGAACGACTTTATTTAAACTTAAAGATATATGTTAGACTTTTAAACTGAATCTCCACTTGCAAGGAAGATAAACTGGTTGCAAAACGAATACCAGGTAAAATTGTCTTAAACTAGCGTTTTTATTTGTATATATTTTTGATATTATACTTCCCATTATTTGCAATGAGGTTTCTGTATTGTGCACATTCTGAAGAAATTTTGAAATCCCGAGAAATTTTCCAGCTACAGAACATCCAATAGATTTTTGAATGCATTTCCGATAGCAAAAAGTTTTCTTGTCCAACACATTGCCATTTCTTGTTTTTTCTTCGTACACAATCTCAAGGAATATGCATTTGAAAGCATCTATTGCTGTTCATCCTCAAGTAAAAATGTAAAAAAATATGAACGTGAAATAAAGTATGCACTAGAACGATGTTTCGAAAAGTTATCTAGAAACATTGTTTCGGTACGAAGTTCCCTGTGCGTCGTAAGTTTTTTTTTATTGGGGGCATTTTCACACGCACGCATTGATTAATAAAATTTCCGCGAGATTATATTAATCACAACTTAGTTTTTCACTTTCACTAATATGTGTTCAACTTCAGGCGAGTTAAAAGTTGTGATCACAGGATGGCGTATTGTCACCCACACAACTCGTCGCGCGGAATCTTCACGTCACTCACAAACGCCCACTTTTCATTTCTGCATTTCACATTAATATGTTGAGAACACAGTACATGACACGCACTATATTATATTAACAGTCATGTTATAAAAGTATTAACAATGTTACAAGAACGTATTAAATTACTGTTCTTCTATGGCCGTGAGTCACCGTGCGTCACATTCCGGAACTGCGTCTCTTCTTTCGCCATGCCTCAAAGGCTGCTCCATAAAAAAGCTGATGGGAAATTCGAATGAGTAATAACATTTAATTTGTTAAACGAAGTGTTATAACGGAAATTCGAATGAGTAATAACATTTAATTTGTTAAACGAAGTGTTATAACAACACATTTCTTGAATTGCACAAACCAAATCAAACGCCTGAACAATTAGTCCAGTAGAGTTCAAGGGTGTTGTCAGTATTTTGAGCAGTGGGGAAGATCTCGATTTAATCAAGAGCATATTTTTCTCATTTCTACAATTAGAGTGCGGAAAAGGAACACGACCCCTAACAACGTTGCTATAGCTCAAAGCCAGACAGACCGGCTCAATAGACTCGACTGTTTGTCAACCGGCGTGGACTGCGAACGACAACTATGGCCAAAGGCAATATGAGCGATATCGCCACTTCATTCAATTAGTTATTTCATTTTTAATTAGTTATTACGAATAAATAAATTCTCGTGTAAATGAGATTAGAGGATTTGTCCCCTGTCTTCAACCATTTCAGATATCGATGTGAAGAATGAGCGGTAAGAGTTTTGTTTTACCGTAGTTCTGAGTGTTTCAACATTTTCTTTCTTTACTTTTTTATTTTATACCTTTCGGCGAGGTTCAGGTCATGAGGCCTACTCTCCCACCTAACCGTTGAACTTGGGTAAGGAAATTGGGAAGGAGAGATGTTGGGTTGCCATGGAACTTATGGTACCGAACCGATATTAGTCTGGAGGGAAACCCCAGCTGAAAACTTAACCTAGTTCGGTCGAACGGGGTTTGAACCCACGCTCTACCATTCAGCGGAATCGTGGAGGTGAAGACGCTACCACTAGACCACCGCCGTCGGTTT
Organism: Laupala kohalensis; assembly: GCA_002313205.1. Lineage (NCBI taxonomy): Eukaryota > Metazoa > Arthropoda > Insecta > Orthoptera > Trigonidiidae > Laupala > Laupala kohalensis. The sequence goes on from NNCF01126978.1 coordinate 163,163, forward strand.
CTCCAATTTTCCCTTGGATTTTCTAGAAATGTAAAGAGTTTTTCGGGTGCTATTAGTTTCAATAGACCGTGGACATGAAAGTAAAGAAAAAATTACACATCTTGTAAACGAAAATACAGTTCTTTCAACCAATGGTGTCATGGCGAATTTAGCAGTGCCGGAAAGCTGATTCTCCCATACTTCCCAACAAATTGGGGTCCTAAACTCCGCCCCCCCCCCCAAATAAATTTTTTAAAATTAATGTGCTAATTTGTACATTTTAACGCCTTCTGGAGTCGATTTTCGGCATTAGAACTTCACCGTTTCTGTAGCCTAAAGAAAGATGAATTTATATTTAGGTCTGTATTTTTTCTAACCAAATACTTTGTTTGAATTGTAAATGTTCATAACAAGTTATATTTTATATGGTTCTCTTGACTGTCAAAATTCAATTACAATCAGTGTGTTTGTTTAAATAACATTGGAATCCTTAAAACTGACACATTTTTGTGTTGGTAGTTAAATGAAGACTGTGCGAACAATTTTCATTATTTTGCAGAGCACATGACAAAATTAAATGGCATTGAAATAAAATCAACCTCACTCCTCTCACGCGTGACCCATGTCTCTCGCTGTATTCAACTTGAAATATGTTTTTCAAATTCATTTTCTTTTCAAGTCGCATACAATAAACTCTCATGTAAACATATACATAAAAGAAAAACCATATTCCAAAAACTAGTGCCGGAACGGCGTTCCGGCACCATGACACCACAGCTTAGCTTAAAATAAACCTACAAATGTCAGGATATTTACTTACAACCAATACATAAAAATCAAATAATATGAAACACCCAAAAATATAGTCAAACAAAGAAAAAACAATGTATAATTTTCAGTCAACTTAGAAGTTTATTCTCTGCTTTGTAGCCGTGGATACAATAGCTTCACATTTTATTACAATTGAGTTGAGGCATTTCATTAACTGTGCGAGTCTTGGAGCACGCCTCTGCGAATCACAAGAGGGTAGGGTTCGAGTTTCGGTTCGTCGCAATTTTCACTTGGTCGAAAGCGAAAACATCTTCCATACGTGGGAACACGAAGCGAATAAATTAATATTTCCTTTACTACTACTTAATTGAGAAATGTCGAACATTATAACGTGAGAATTTCTTCTTCACGTGAGAGTTTCTCATACACAATCAAACTTGGCTCGTCAGCAAAGTTTGAAAAAACACGTTTGACAGCGTATGGGTGAAATTTGCGAGTATACATTAATTTGAACACATTAATCGAACCAATGTCAAACTAGTTTGACAATGTTTTATCGTGTGGGAGCGCCTTAAGACATTTTACATTCCCGATCTACTTGTGATGTATAACGTCATTTAAAATATACGAATTGTATACACAAAAACTATGATAGAACTGATGAGAATAGAATGGATACCTATTCCTAATCCATACATTTAAAGGATGTTCCCAAAATAGGATTAGAGACTGTTTTCTTTGATTTACACGGCACTGAAAGTAAAATTGTGGCACTTAATTGCCTAGGGGCGGGATCTATTGAAATAATAAATCTCGAATATAGTGTTATTTAAGTTACGATTTATAAACAATACTTGTCGAATAATCTAGTTTATAATAATACGCAACTCTGAAATAACTTTTTTGTGTTTTATTAAATACAAAGTCGTTGGTATTATGTTAATATTATAACACGTACCGAACTATTTTTATTGATAGGAGTGTGCGGAAATGTTAAATCTGCCTGTCTTCGGGCCCTTGATCGGAATTGATGGGATGGTCTCTTGGTTGCTTCCGGAGTGTAAATTAGTTTATTATCCTCCACGTGGTCATATGTAGTTTGTAACTGCTTTTTCGGCAATAAGTTTATAAATTGTATTGGAAATATTTCTTGCTTCCCTCATTTTCTACTTACTTGTAAGATTGCAAGTCCTGAATCTTTTCCAGTAGAATGAACACACGAAACTAATTGAATTCAACATCGTTACACAAGATTGACCTTGAAGGACTTCTTCGGTTCCTACCAATTATTTGTATAATAAGGAAGCAATTCTAACATGTTTAATCTCAATGAAAAGAAAAGGTAATGTACATTTTTACGTTCACTTTTATTTCCTTTTTTGAAAAATTCTATGTAGGCAGTATATTTTAAATTCGAATATACTATGTTAAAATTTATTATTGTATAACTTTTTCGTCCCCCTGATGGGATTTAAAATTACATCGATAGAGTCAGGTGGTTGCCGACATGGGACCCAAAGGGCATTGACGGACAAAATCTTCCCTTTTTCAATATTATACTTCGATTTTATCAGTGATAATCATTCGCAACAATGTAAAACCAATATTCGATAAATAAACTAAGCAATTCTCGAAAAGATTTCCATTATGCCCAGCACACTAATTTGCTATCCACCAAGTAGTTCAGCCTTCGCGCCGGTAGCTTCCATACCAATATATTCTACATCGAGAATTTTGCAAAACTGAGAGTAATGTTCTTTCCACATCACTGTCTTAAAATTTCTTAATTAGATAGTCATTTCTTGAGTCACGAAAATGAGCTTAAAATATCAAGATCAGGGAATGGACCTTTGAAAAAACACAAGTTACATTTGGCAATATTTCCAATTAAATCCATTCTTAGCAGGCGCTACCAACTACATTAATTTCTTCTTCCTTACTGATCATATAAAGAACAAATATTTCGACATTTCGCTTTTCTCGAATTGTTGAAAGCAAAAATAATGAAGTCTCATCACACAGTCGAAAATACCTCCAGGATCGTTGTTTAACATTTTCTCTGCAATAAGTTTAACAACCTACTTGCAAAATAAATTTTCTTCGTGAAGTTCATTATCAGTACAGAAGCAAAACACTTGAAAAATTGCACTAGATCCGACCACCGAGAAACGGTGTGCAAACAATACTACTGGTAACGAATCCGTAAGTCTAAAACATTCGGATCCACTTATTACTGAAGAGTCACTGGAATCATTATGTTCTTCAATAGACGAATAAAAACTCGTCGTCCACTCCAATGTTTCGAGCATATATAGTAGCATTCTTTTATCCGCAAAAAATTATCAGAGCAATGTTATGTAACAGAATACTTTGACAAAATGTTTCGTTCCAAAGAACAATATACAGCTTTCCAATCACTTCATTGTTACTTTCCATTGTTATCCTCAAATCCTGGAGATACACATTCACTTGAAGGTAGATTTCCTCCCAGACATCCAGGTCAAAATCCAAATCTGTGGATGACATCTATCTGAACTTGAAAACAAAATGCATCATCCACAAGCTTGTGGACGACGGTTATGTAAAAATGCCAAGAAACAGCAAAACAATGGCCATGAAAAAATTGAAGGTATCAACAATTAGTATTTTAAGCCTGAGAGAGCAAAATTCCATGGATAAATATAGTAAAACAATAGGTACAATTCAGTTTTCCAGTAAGTTGTACTTCATTTCATGATTTCTTTAACAATTAAACGGTCACCACTGGCATAAGAGTACGGTCACGTGATTTGTAGAATATCGAAGTCAGAAATAATCGTACCAGTAAAAAGCCAAGCAACGACGTGCAATTCGAACTTAATAAAAAGAAGTGATACGTTTGGTTCAAAAGATATCAAGCATTCAAATGGGCTAACAAGCACATCACGAAACTAAAAGAACAAATAATAAGTTAACTTACCAGATGATAATAGTCGGACGTCTAAAGAAATCAAGCCTCCCTACTTGAAAACATCAAAACCTGAAATTGAAGGTTCAACGTCAATTCTAATCTTATTTAGATAAAAAAAAATGCATGGACGACATTCTGAATCTCAGACTAGATGACATTAATCACAATGAGTACGTAAACCAAATAAAGCATTTAGCCTAACGTTACCACTGCTTACAGCTCTAATCCACGATTCAATATGGTACAATATATTGATTTGATATAACAAGATTCGTAATTTCGTTACGAAATACGTGTGAATGTGACATCATATTCTACACAGCTATAATAAACGTGTAACATTGTCCATCAATTTAATTTCAATAAACTTATAAAACTTATTTTTTACATGTAACGTAACACCTCTCCTCGAACACGAAGCAAAACCTTTTCATAATGGCAATTTCCAATAACGTCTTACCCTCCTTTAGGTCAAATGGTTACTCCGATAAATCGCATATTAATCACTGATAAGTTCCAAGTCTTGATTATGTAATTCAAAATTAAAACAAAACATTTATTCAATAAATACCCGTTCCGGATACCAATCATATCTATATATTTATTAAACAAACACACCCTGTATTCATTCTTCATGTTTCCTAATATTCTATACCAAAAGGTTTCATAATAGTGGAAATCACTCCAGAATTAAAACTAGTCGGCGAAAAACAGAGCACACAAATCATGTTATGTTAAGACGCATCAACAGAGATAAAGAAATTTCGTATTGTTCATTTTTCACTCTACAAACCAACTAATATCGTTTATCACAAGAGGGACTTGAAACACAAACCTACATAAATTCTTTATGTACTACCATCTAACAAACCAATATATCCACGAGTCTCCACATGAATACTTAGAGGCGATATACAATACGAGAATGTGGCAAGAGTAACATTCAAAACACAAAAACTTCATCAGCCCAAACTTCCACTTCCTTCCCGCAAAACATCTTGTCGTTCTTGTTTCTTCAGAGACATGGCCATTTTGGAGGTATGCCTGGCGTTTGGCCTTTTAGACAATCAACTACTTCCCTCCACAACCAAAGGAAACATCGATGAACTTACCTCCTCGACGTGCTTGCATCTCACCATTTTACTTCAAACTAGAAAATTCAGTCTTTTAAACGTGATAGCTAATGAAATCCTCTCAAGAATTGAATTCATTACATACTCTGCTACGAACGAGACTCTGTGATACGAGACTCACAAAGAGACAACGGCTACCACGAACCACGGCCTCAAGGAACATTAGTTCCTACTTTTACCGTCAGGTAGAGATAGAATCACTCTGAGACCTACAGCCCAGACGTGGAAACGTACCAGACATATTGATTCACAAGCTTCGTGGGTTCGGTAAGGAGAGAAATGTTTAATTTCAAAATATTTCTGGTGTGCTTTTTTCAAATAGTTGATGAATGAAGTGATGAGTGATATACCAACGCCAGCGGGTGAAAACCTTGGCACACACCCCATAGTTCGAACCCATGCGTTCCATCACCAAAGCGACGCTGCCATTTCGTAGATAACAGGGATCACGTATTACACATGATTTCAATAACTATGTACTTGTAGGAACATTATCAGTTTACACTGTGAAGATTAGTCACGTTTTATTGTTATTAAAAGTGAGAAAGTTTGATACGAAGTGAATTGCAGTACTTATTGCTAGGCAATATGTGAAGAATGATTTACGTATGTTATAGTTTCCAAGCAACGTATTCCAAGGTTAAGCAGGACGTACAGGAACGTTCCAATCCACGAACTACTTACAGGATATGGAAAGGTAGAAAACTAGGATGCATGATTAAATATTTTTTTAAATAACAACACAAATTTTGTAATTCAATGTAATTTTCATTTCCAAGTATACAAGATATACTGAGCCCATGTAGATATAAATGTTCTTAAAGCAAAAAAAATAATAATGAACTGAAAATGAACTCAGATTTATCTATTTCTTTTCTTTCTCAAAGCATATATACATTTCTCAAGGCCTTTTAGCAGTGAAACTATACTTCAGTCTATAACAATGTCCCAATTTTTGGCAAATTTATGCCATTCATTTTCACAGGAGAATGCCTTTTTCACTTAAAATTGTAAGGATTGAAGTACAAAAGATTTCCCCCAAATCCACTACTAAAATAATCAAGAAAAAGGACACTAAAGTAGACATAACCATATTCTATTTCCAATTTGTTTTATACAGGAAAACTACACTAGAACTTAAGTCAACAGGCTTCCTACTTGCACAGCTGACAAGTTCAGTGTATTTGTGCTAAAACCTGAAATTTTGTATATGAATATATCTCTTAAATACATTTTATATCACCCCATGTCTAATTCTTACACTATTCTGTACATTTTAAGACACTTGCCATTCCATATCACTCAATTTCAAACTTAATTACAATGTAATTTTCATAATATTACTAACAAAATTTACTATGGCAATTATTTCTTTTTTGAAGATTTTTAATTCTACTGGCAATTTTCCTCTGATATGTCCTAAAGACTGCATTCACTCTCACAGCCTTTCATACTTTAATCTCCTGCACAATTCTGAGTTAGAATTTTAACAATTGCATTGACTCAAGTTACATTCATATGTACAAAAACAATTATATACTCCATCACTCAGGCCAAACTAGCTGTTCAAAGTATATTTCCATTCAATGAGAGACTAATTCAACAAACTCAATAAATACCTCACATCAACATTCACTCACAAGCATCCTTAATTCCACAAACACACTTTTCAGCTTTCCTTCAAAATTCTATTAATGGAATGTTTTTTGTTTTATTTTTACTTTCACTCACTTTACCTACATTTTTATACAACGTGTAATTGGAGATCTTCCCCAACTACATAGTATTTACATCAAAAATTTTTACATACCCAATACAATTACAATCTTTACTCTGTAAAACAGCAGAGCACAAGACTACATTAATTAGATTTCATCATATCAGAAGTTCAAGGTCCTTTTCATGCAGTATATTACAAATGGAGCAGTACAAGTTGTTTTTTTTATCATATGCAAAAGCCCATAACATAAGAAACAACTAGATTTTTCAAACTACAATTTTTTTTTTTCATTTTACAAAAAATTAATGACCTTAGATGCACGATATTTAAGTAATTCACATGGTTAGGATTGCATTTATAATAAAGAAACACCAGAGAAAACCAAGATTATCAAGAATTTTTAGAAGTAATTTGATAGCTCACACATCAGCTAGAATAGGGATACTCAAAGGAAAACCGAACTGGTATGCTGTTATAAACATAATATATTCATACAAACTGAACACAAGTCCCATGGTTGAACTTACATCAGAAACAACAGGGAAGCAATGCACAATTTACACAACAACGGAGACAAACAGGTCTTCTAAGGGGTAGGTAAGTTTTCCATGCGTGCGTCTATTTTGCTCTTCTTTATTCACAATCAAGACCACATCACTTCATACCATCACCAAAATGGAATTTTTCTTGGTAATTGTTTTTTTTTATTTTCTAGAAGTTAGAACTTTCATACCTCACTTTTCTTGAATAACTTCAGCACCATCAGCTATGAAAGCTATTTATTTCACAAAATGATAAACATCCACACAGTGATTTAACTAAACAAATTTTGAGAAAATCTTATTTTTTTACTTAATGTTGGGAAATTTCAAGCTCAAGGTAGTATAAAAAGTTATACAAATAACTGACAAAGATTAATATCAAATTTTAAACTGCAAAACAAGAGAAGTTAATAATCCAATACACAATGCAGGATGAATTTTATTATTTTTCCACATTATATATAGTTTTTACCTGAAGATTTCTCAACAGAAGGATTATAAAATTAGTCGTAAATTTACAACACATTTTCCGGTACTTTGAACGGTAAAAAAGAAAACAATGAAGAAAATCAAAATCCTTTATCTATTTCCTGTGCAAAATCCTGGAAATGAAGTGGTATAGATACCATTCATTTATTGTAACAGAGAAAACAAACGATATATTTCAGCATTTGAGATCTCTAATTAATATATTCTCACTCTTAAAAATTATGAAATTCCCAAAAAATAAAATAATAAATGATCCTTTCACACCAGAGCACTTCCAACTTGCATAATCCTAAGCTATGTATGTTAAAAAACAAAAACAAAAAAAAATAGAAATCCATTTTTGGATGAAGACTGCCTCCTTCGAAAGGATTACAAACCAAGGTAGACTAGAAAGTTGGCTATTATCACCAATGTAAGAGTATATCAGCACACCTCAACCACAGACATCAATGAATCTCAAGTAAGCTTGTACATCAGCACAAAAACTTTGACTTCCTCGGGCTTTTAAAGAATACTTCTTATTAAATAGCAACAGCTCAGTTATGGACGGTTGCTGAGCTTTGCTGGTGCCTTTCTAATTCCTCAAGACTGAGTATCTTTTGTGTGGAAGGGATGGGAGGCATGTCTGGTAATTGGCCTGCCCTTGAGAACCATCGCGCTAGTTGATTGGTGGTTGGTGATGTAGATAGATCACCGCCCCCTTGCATCGAGGGTACTTGACGACTTGACATGGGCTGCGTTCCACGCTGCATGCGGCCATCTATATTAACACAATGAAATAGGAATGGTTTGAGATGCCATAAAAGTAAAATTAATGGTTAACTATTAACAGAAGGGTGTAAGAAGAACACAAAAACAAAGCAAGGAAACAATCAGGGAGAAAACTAATAGTTTACAAAGATAAAACAATATAAGAAGAAACCTTGTATTTTAACAGTTAACTGCTTCAGGATATGAATTAATTCCCTTGAAATGTTTTAAGTGTAATTTCATTGCAACGAAATAATAAGAAAAAATGTAGCAAAGAAGAAACCAATGAGCAAAATACAACCTGAATCAAAAGTGTGAAAGAATCTGAGAAAGGTTTCTTAACATGGCCTCTTACAAATTCACTAAAAGAATTTTGATTTCTTCCATTCCCAACAATTCCCTAGAGCTAGCAAGTTTACATTCATTTTAACCATGCTTGTATGATTTAAAAAACTGCCTTTGTAGGAACACCATGTAATTGAAAGTTTTTTAAGTTACCTCCAAATTTTTCCCCCTAATTTTCATCCTGATTGACACTTTTCTCCCCCTCACAACAAAGTTTTTAATAAATAATCCCCCCCCCATCATTCAAATTAAATCTTGTATTTCTTACTGTACATTTATGTGCATTTATCTTCCACTATTAAATAAATATAATTGTTTCTGGAATTGCACACTGAAACCACCAACGATTTTGATGAACTCTCAAAATAGATGTATATTGGAATGAAAACTAATAAGGAATCCCCATTTTAGTATTGTTTTAATATTGGAAAACTCTTGTATTATGGATTCTAGTTCAATGTTTGGGTTGGATTATTCACATAACGAGTTTTCTTAAATTTATCACAATCATGAAATTTGTGGCAGAATACAATCATTCACAGAATGATTTTAAATGAAGTTCAGAATTTTAAACTTATGATGATAAGCTAAAACAGAGCATCTAAAGCATTCTTTAAAGTAAATTTCAGGATATTTTGGGGACTTCCTAAAAAAAATTCTTATTTTGCACAAAATCAGAAAATCTTTTAGCAATTCTTCTATAATTTGCAAAACATCTTTCGGTGATATTTGGAAATAGAAAATAAAATATTTTAATCATTGTAATTAGAAAGTATAAGTCATTGGACACATTATATTTGTACAGTCTCACATTTGTTTAATCTTCAAAGAAAACAAACAAAATTTTCAGCTTACCTGGCTTTGCCATGTTACCCCTCGCAGAGTTGAAACTCTGGTTCATTAGCAGTTGTTGCAGTGACGGAGTCAGGTTGCCTTGTTGAAGATGTCTTTGCTGTTGCTGATGATGTTGCTGCTGGTGCTGTTGCTGCTGTAAGTTGGCTAAATGTGCTTGGATAGTATGAGCTGTAATTTGGAATTAACTTCTTTTAAAAGTTGCTTGATTTCAAATTCTGAACATGCAGACACTATTTCAAACGACAGCATGCAATGCTAAAATTAAGAAAGAAAGAAAAGGAAAAAAATAATATTTCTGGCTGCACTACCCCCGTAAGAAAGAAGCGAGGAAAAAAAACTTAAGTACATTATGAAAGACTTCTTTGCCTCAAAATTAGATATTTCAATAATTTCAGTTTTTTGTTTCCTACTATAATTTGCTAACTAAACAAAAGAGGCAAATATTTCTCTCAAAAATTAAGGAAAAAAAGTCTTATGAATTTCATTGAGTATGAAATACAAAATTTAACAAAAATAAAAATAATCATTGAAAATAGTTTTTCATAACACATCTAACAATAGTTACTAACTTGCTTAACTTCATTACTACACCTCGCACATTGACAATACTTGAATAATGTCCAATAAATCCAAAGGAAATTTTTCACTGTTTTGAGAATACTTTGGTCTTGATGTGAAGCCAGCATTCACATCTTTACGAAATATTAAAGAAAATTAACCACAAAGAAATTGAATTTCCAATTTATTTTTACTATCTAGAACACAACTTCAAAGTATTGCCACTGTCCAACAATTGATCCTGATTAGAATTGGCAGTTCCACAAAATATTTGAATTTAAATAACAGAAAATAACTAACAATTCATTCAAGTTATTTTGCAATCAAAACAAACCTCTCTTAATTATGAGAATACAAGAAATAAACAAAAAAATAACAGTATTGTCAAATAAAATGAAAACAGGCATTTAGTAAGTTTGTATGAATATATATTATCATAAATATAATAGGATATATAAAACATTTTCACTTGTCCCTGTATACCACAATCTCCCTGAGTAGGAGGCAGTGCTCTTGTTGGCTCAACCACTCACTAGCATCTTGCCTCCACAGGCGCACACTCTTCTCATCACACTCACCACGGGCACTTGATGGCTGCCCAAGAATCGGAGGGCGATGCATCATCATCAGAGAGTTGAACTGTTGCGTAACGTTAGCTCCCATGGGAGGACCAGAACCGATCTTTGAGCGCGGACCATTGCTGTACCCACTAGCGTTTGACATCGAGCCATGGCGTTGTTGCTGTTGTTGCTGACTGTTATGAGATGATAACTGCTGCTGCTGCTGCTGCTGAGATTGCTGTTGATGAGTGTAATCAATGTTGGAGCCATACTGAAAGTTGTTCCCTTTCACTATAGCACGACCTGATTAAAGAAAAAGAATCAACTGCTAAAATTATGAACTGATAGAAAGCTTCAAACATTTTTAAAATATCTAAATAGATATTATTCTGAAGATAATTATCACCAACATACCAAAATGTGCCACAAAACAAGCTGTAATGAACTGGACCACAAAATTTGATTATAGCTTAAACTAATAACCGCAAGCATTCTATATGTACACTTCACACACTACTATCCTGAACTAAACAAAATGGATGTCCAGTATTGGTAGCTTCAACAAATCACCATCTTTCAGAATACAATATTCCTTCAAAATAACTAAGTACTTCAACAAGCAACGTTGAACTACATGCAAAGTTAATTTTAGAAATATTAAACAAAGTGAATATAAAAATCTCTTGTAGCTCAAAATTTTTGTGATTAAGAGCAATTAATGGATGGGTAAATACTTCAGTCAAAAGATGTACAGTTTAATTGTTAGTTGATTACTTCTGTTAGTTTTACAACGAAGAAGTTACACTCTTTGTCCCAATAGTTCTACCACATACATATTCTAAGGGAAATACCTTATATAAGAACTAGCTTCTAAAATTCAAACAATTTTAGTCCACCATAAGTGGTTTTGAAAGCAGCTAGTGATTTGGGAGGATGAACTGTACTAATACAGAGTAGAATCCTCCAGTGCCTGGACTAAACTTTTTCCCATAACTTTACTCTTTTTGGTCCCCTCAATTTTCCTATTTTTATAATGTCATCTTTAAGATTTCATAATTTAAAAATTTTGCAATTTCCACTCTTTCTAGGCACAGAATGGCACTCCTTAAATAGCAGCAGCCAATGCCCAGAAAGCTTGTACATACAGAAAGTGCTTGAACCAATCTATCAAAAATTAACAAAAATTATCAAGGCCAATTTTCAGCGGCATTCTTCCACCAGCATTTGTAATATGATGTAATATTGACAAACATTTTCTGAATGGTCAAAGCACATGTGTTGTATCTCAAATGATGGGGTAGACCCATTCTATGAAATTTTATTTTAGATGGGGTAGACCCAGCTTTAGAATTATATATTGTTATTTCACAAAGAAACAAAATGCATAACATATTAGGTACAGTGCTGCAGTGCACATCTTGTATTGACTCTAATCCAGTACTTATGCATATCACTTTAATGCCATTGTCCATAATTCTCCTTTTTACATTTTCTCACTGTTCACACCATATTTTAGGAAATTAAGACATGTGCCCCTGTAAGTATGTTAATTTTTTTGCAGTGAAACTTAATAATTTTTGCAACTAGTATTTCTCAAAACAACCGAGATCCACGATTCTAAAATTGTGCTCAGTCAAATAAATCAGAGGTAAAGAAGAAATTGAAACTATAAAACGAATGCTCAAGTGAAAGAAGGAATTAGAAATACAAACTGTTGAACTTTGTATACATTTCCAGACTCATTACAATACAAAATATTTGAACCATTAAGATTATTGACCTACCAAAACTATTAACAACAATATAAGTCACAATTTTTCTAACTAACAATTTTTCAACTGTTTTATTCCTGGAATTGAAGGAACATAGAAAAATCACCTCTCGCAATTATAACAATTAAGTAGTTTCCTCTCAGTTTTTATTGCTTTTGAACAAGGTCTCTTTCATGACAATATTTTGACATAGTTTTTGACACAAACTCCATAATGCTGCTGCATTATTAGTCTGAATATTATTAAAATCATCAAAAAGATTAGTCAAAAACCATGGGAATGGAGGGGCCACTATTTTGCTCATAATGGAGGATGGAGAACCTCACCAGAAAACATAATTACCAAACACAGACAACATTAATTTGAACCAAAATAATTTTTTTGTCTGAAACATATTGTGGAAATAATGACGAAATCAATTGTATTTGAACAGCAGGACCTTGTTTATCCAGTTTGCATTGACAGTGACTGATGGAAGAAAATCTGGATAACCTCAATAATATGGGAAATAAACAAAACAATTTTCTGGAAAGCAAACATTTGCTATTTTAGAAAATTAACAAAATACTGAGTATTGAAAGAAAACATAAGTGAAAAGTATTTACATAAAAATGTAATATATATCTGCTGCCCTGTCAACACAACTTAATCACATAGCGTATACTTATGTAAAATTTACTCCAGTATTAAGTTAAATAAATGATCTAATACTCATTTTGGCAATATAGGTCACATATTACAGCAATGCACTTCATAGAAAGCCTTGAGATGCAGTGCACAATAGTAAATAAATATTTTACAACACTAAATAAGCAGTGTAGGCTTCCGCGATCAACGTCATTTTTAACACTATATAAGATAGGCTGGAACGCCAATAAATAAGGGTTGGGTAAACAAGATTTTACTGCGTATACTCTGGAAACTAAAAATGCATTGCACTGACCCTGCTGTTGCTTCTGTGCTCCCCATCCAATACCTTGTTGTTGAGCCCTTGCAGCTAAGGCTGTGCTTTCTTGCCTTAATTGATCCTGCTGTTCTTGTTGTTGAGAATGCTTTTGTTCATTACCTGCACACAAAATCATCCTAACCTTACCAACAAAAATATTTCTACTCTTACTTTAACAAAATGAACACTTAAATATAAATAGATATTGTTGGAGACAAGATGATATCACAATATTGTTTTATATGAAGTCATTATCTTGGAAGTGAAATACATATCTAGACCTATTCAAACAAACTCCCTGAACAGGCCCTGGAGGTGCCCAAGGGGTTCACAGGGGATAGATCTCTGCAATTACTTGACCTCGGCACTAGGAGGAGGAGGTGTGGTCAGCATCTCGCTCAGACAGATTTGACCCCAGGATATACCCTGGTACTCATTTTACAGCAGGCTGAGTAGGTCAGAGTCAATATGGATGTTGAGGTGTGATGAAAAATCCCCACCTCACCAGGTATCAAACCCCGGTCATCCAGCTAGCAACCCACTCAGCCACACTGAATCCATCTAGACCTATTACCTGAACTAAAAATGAAGGGATGGAACATCTGAAAAAAAAATTAAGACAAGTAACCAAAATGTAACATTTGGTTACTTACCAAATTCTTAAATCAACATCACAGTAGAATCATAAATTCATTTCAATTAACATAGCTTGTAGTTTACTTTGACTGTACCCACTAACAAAGAGATAATCTTGCCTGAATACTTGTGCAAGATTAATATATTTGGAACAGTACATAACCTACAAAGACATCTCACGCTACTTAAGTTCCACAACAGGTCCCAAGCCTATGGGGTTTGCAGAAGGCAGAGCTCTACAATATTGCACACTCAGTGTGAGATGTGGCCAGCATTGTACTCAGACTGTTTTGACATAAGAGAGAGATCTAGATCTCATTTCAAAGCAGGGTGAGTAGTCCTGGAAGTCAGTGAAACTATTGAGGCTAGGGTGACCAGAAGTCCTCTTTTTCATAGACATGTCCTCAATTTTACCCCTCTGTCCATGTAAAATTTGAGGTCTTTTTTATTCATTGACCAAAATATCAATAAAAACTACTAGCAATGAAAAATTGAGTATATTGCAGTGTATATTGAAGAAACTTTATCTAGTTTGAGGATTGTAGATAAGAGTGGTTTTTGCAGACAATAATACAAACAGCAACTTCTGAGGATTCACCATTGAACTTGCAATGTTGAAAAAAAATCTTAATATATACTACTGTTGTTAAGTTTAGAGTAAAATGTAACACATTTTGAAGTTTGCAACTATTGTCACTGTATATGTATTGTATCCTTACGTGTGATTAATTCTGTTAAATTTGTTCTCTTTTTTTCCTCCCTTTGTCCTATTTCCTCCTACGTTGTCCTCTGTTTTATATCGTAGAATCTGGACACCCTAGTTGAGGTACAAGTAAAAATTGCATACCCATTGGGTTTCAAAACCTGGATGTCCAGTTAGCAGTTCAGCGATGTACCCTCTGAGCCAACTTATATTGGAATCCCATTTCAAAATTCCAATGAATTAGAGAACAGTTTCTTTTTTTTAAACTAATTAAAATAGCTATGAGAATAATTGTTAAGAAGAGATGTGAATGATTAATATAGAAGCTGTTGAGAAAATTTGACCTGGAGCATTATATTAATTATTTAATCATGTACCAATTCGTTATGAAACTGAACAGTTTATCTACGTTGAATACCATACAAATTTTTGAAACCTCAATTAATTATAGTGAGTGTAAAGCAAGAAGAAAAATGTTCGTTTTCTTGACTAAATAATTCTTCTATAAGCAGCAAAAAAATCCCAAAGATTTCACTGCAACTAGTTCTTTACAAAACCCACAAAAATCCTGTTACCTGTGACAGAAGCCTTCATTCCCATGGAGAGGGGCAGTCCCTCCGCCTCCTTTTCTGCAGTCATCTTGCGCAGCACAGATGTGGGTGTGAAGGCTAGGGGTGTTGGGGAGGCCAAGTGCTTAGCAGGGGATGAGGACGTCTCTCCTTTACCTCCTCCAGATCCGATGGCGGTAGTCGATGTGGAGCCCACGGCATGAACATTAGGAGACAGACCCCTATGGAGAGGAAGAATTCCAACTCACGTCTACCTCGCACACGGGAAAGTTTTGGAGAGATAATAAAAATAAACCGTGCGATCCAAACTCAAGTGTCGCAGTTGTTAACGTGATTCCTGTGCCACGAGGCAATACATTATCTTTCCCCTTGATGAAGACATCTTGCAATCTGTTTGAGGCGAATAATATAGCCGGTAATTGTCACGTGTCACAAACCATTTAAGTACCATACGCAACTACACTTATTTCTTCCCCAATTTCATCATCATTTATTGTCATATCGGTTAACAACACAAAATATCAACAAATTACACACACTGACTTCCTCCACGTGATTATGCAAACAGCGTACAAAGAACATACTCTTAGTAAAACTCAAGTATACGAATGGTTATCTTGGTTTAAAACGGAGGACGTCATTGAGAATCAGCCCCGTTCCCGTCATCCTTCAACTGCTCGAACCGAGGACGTCGGTAAAATCCGTAATCTCGTGAGTGAAGATCGACGCAAAGGCGAACTCTAAGACTTATCAGGGTTGTTCTGGAGCTCAATTCAGTGCATTTTGATTTCTTATTTGAAAATGCTAAGGTTGGCAGCAAAGTTTCCTTCATCGTGACAACGCACCTGCGAACACGGTTCTCCGTTTTCGCCAGTTTGTGGCTTCGACGGAGACTGCTACCTTGACCTACGCGCTCAATTCACCAGATTTAGGTCCCCGAGACGACTTCTTGTTTCCTAGGATGAAAAGTGACTTGAATGGAAAGCGTTTTGCCGGTGTCGACGACGTAAAACGCAATGTCACGACGGAGCAAGCAGGTATCGACGAGAACGAATTTTAAAGGTGCTTCCCACACTAGAATGAACGTTTGGACAAATGAATTAGTGGTAATGGAGAGTACTTTGAAGGAGATTTAAATTGTATTTGAAAAAAAAAATACATACTTTTATAAAGAAATTCCGGTTGCTTCCCCCCCCCCCCTCATATTGATCCTATACCTCCATACCGTTTGTTAAAATATAAAAATGCGGTAACGTTTTCACACGCCAACACTTCTGGCATTGACTTCATGTTCCTTTAAAGAATTATAGTTTTACAAACCAAAACACTTCGAGTATCACCTTCCACAACTAATTTTCACACGATGTGTATTTGCAATTTGCATTATTTATCATACCAGGTTCGCCTACATTCCGAAGTGCTAAGATGAACATATTTAGAATAACTCGGGTAAGACTTCTCTTCGTGACAGGCAAACTCGGGTACAAATATTTGGCTCAATTCTTATTATTGGTTATGTTGTGATGCCTCGACTGTGCCTTGCTAGTCGGTACTGTGACCACTTTCCCCAACCCTTCTCTGGTACTAATTATCCATGAGAGTAATTAGGCCAGTGTTCCCTACTCCCATGAAAGAGACTCTGATCACGGCAGAAGAAGCGAGTTCACTTGTCCTGCAGTCAACTCAGACGTAGCAACTAACTCGTAAGAGTTTAAACACTGCTCTCACCAGATGCAAGTGTTCATATTCTCTGGCCCCACCCCTCATCCTTTTGTCAGACACTGTCCGGCTAACCCCGTTTAAATCGCGCATCGTAACTCCCGTTCTGGATACAGAGCCGAAAGTGAGGGTGCGGAGGTGAAAGTTGAGCTATTCTGAAAACATTTGTCATTTAGAGCGAACTATCTACAAATCCGGCGTACACCTTCCAGGTATAGGTTTCCTCACCGACCACCGAAATAAGACGAAGGGTGTTCTTCGAAGGGGCAAAGAAGTGCGGCCATCCCAACCTGCTAGAAGATCCCAGTCATACTTTACATGTTGGCTAGTTGCTGCCAGGCGAGAGAGGGAGTTACGTTACCCGGCTTATAGTCTTCTTTTCCTCAACTTCCTTGAAAGCTAGAAGAACAAATTCACCCTGTTCCGCCCACGATCTCCCTCCTCCCCTCCCGCTCCAGGAACTCTTCCGCGTCATTTCTGTCCAGTGGTGAACCTAACACTCTTCCACGCAACAGTTACAAAATGAATAGTTCAAGTATTAATAACGATGAGCCATAAACAGTGGCATATCTTCACCTAATGAGGGCCGGGTCAGGAGTCTTTTTGGAGGTCCCCGTATGCAATCCTCACGCGTAATGTTTTGCATGCTTGTTTTAGATTACGTAAAAGAAATTTGAGTTGTAATATGAAGCAGAATATATTTCACTGTTTTAACATTTTTTAGAACATTTAAAGTCTGCTATAATTTCTGGCGACTCGTAAGAAAGCACCCTTCACGATGAGGTCCGCACCCCACACCTCCTTGTGAGCAACTGACTACGCCTATGTTCATTTCCAGGGTTTAAAAAAATGGAAAATATACATTTAAAAAGTTCAAAATATGCACTTTAAATATACGCTAAAATGTCCAAAATAAGCACTAAAACCCAATTAAATGCACAAAAAATTAAAAATATGCATTTCTTATTACGTATGTATGTTTTTATTACTATGAACGTGCGTAAATGAACTGGGTTAGCTGAAGAATGCCACTCAACTCGTTCGTATATGGTATAAGCCATATTTAAAAAGTAATCATGTAAATTTTGATTGGTTTCAGTAATTGAACATTAAGGAGTTCAAACAGAAGTCCTCCAAATTTTGCATTTATAAGCACTTTAAAATTAAATTCAAATGGTCCCGCGATGTTAAAAATGCTAGATATCTATTACCCAATGACAAAAAAACAAGTAAAACATGCAAAATCCGAGCCCTGTTCATCACACATACTGATGTACTCACTGTTGCATTTCCTGCCGTTTTCGGTAATTCTCCCGTTGCTCTTCGAGCTTCTTCTTGATGAGTGCCGACTGCATGATGTTCTGGGTATGCGCAATCAATTCCCGCGGTGATGGGACACGGTGTGGAAGGCCTGGCAAAATGAACGGACAATTAAAGGATTTGTTATTTTTATCATCGGAAGCAATCTGTGGTTGCAAATTTAAGGAACTTATTGAGAAGGGACGAGGGCGACAGTACCACCAAAATCTCATTTTCAGATCACAAATTCCCAAAGATGCCAACTATAAGTTCAAGAATATTAGTCTCTAAGATCTTGGCAGAATATCCATTAAAAGTCAAAATAAAATCTGATCTCATTTACACAACTGTTTTAGTAGACACTTTTCTAACAGTCTGGGACCTTCCACCATTACGGAACCAGGGTGTGAAACGATGTAAATAGATGAAACCTTGTGTATATATGTTAAGCGTTACGAAAGACACCCTGCAATGAGAGGTACTCATCGAAATTATATCATGAGTTTATTAATCCGCCACCACCTTTGGGTTCTTCGATCGGAATTGGTCTCTTGCTTCAATTCAGTTATGTAAATTGTTGTAAAAATCAGTTGAAATAAATGTGGAGGACATAACACTTTCTCCATGTGGTTATTTCAACAGATTTTTTACAACAATTTATTTATTGAAATTTGTCCAAACTACACTTACATTAAATAAATGAACAGGGTCTATTATTATCGAAAAGGAACTCCGTTCTCCTGACACAAGCAGTAACGGAGCCCAGCTCCCACACGCACCCGCTCCAATAATGCCAACGTTGAAAAGAAGCTTCCGTTTGCTCCTCTGTATTGAAACTGTCAAGGTTTTGAGAAAATCTATTTAAAAGTCAGAAGTTTTCCTACAAAAACGTATGGCACATTGTTTCGATTGAAGCAGTAATCCACGTGCTATAAGACACTAGTATCAATCTTATTCGTCAGGCTGGCCCCTTTTTATTCATTTTACTAAAATAGCACCCTCATCTTGTATTCTTCAATTTTACCACATAGGTTATCTGCACATGGGATTGTCAGGTACGTTTGACACTAGATTGATTAATGTATCCAACTCAAACTCATCTTACACAAACAATCCAATTTGTCAAACTTGCCACAACCAGCGTAACAAATTAGTTTGATCACGCACCCTTTGATCGGTTAATAATAATAATAATAATAATAATAATAATAATAATAATAATAAAACCAAAAATTTGAGTGGTGCAAAATTTGTCAATTAAAATGATACAAACCCATGCTACTAAGGGTTGCAATTTATATTGAATTAAACTGAAGGAAATTTGAAACATCTGAACATACGTTCTTTTTTCCCAATGTTTTAACTCTAATATTTATTTCCTTAAATTTTTTAGGGTCAGTGAATACAAATTTAATGTTATATAAACTAGTTTTGGCAGATGCGTTGAGTGTTTTCGAAATGATCAATACTAGTTCTGGCAAAAGAGTCGTCCAAAACTAGTTTTGTACTCCAAGACAAATTTTATTTTATATTTGCTTATTTAGTACAGATGAAATGTTATTTTCATATAAGCAACATAAGGGAAATGACAATTAAACGCTTTGTAGCATTTTTATGTTGTTTGGTAGGAAAGTATTCATCCCGAGTATATTTTTACAATCTTTTATTTAACTTGTTCGTACCAGTCTAGACAAGGATTCTATAGTTAGGAAAACAAAAGTTATATTTGTTGCATTTATTGTTTATTGTATTTGAAGTAGCAAGAGAATATATTCCTCATGCAAAATCACTTTGCACAAGGTGCATTTTTCCTTCATGAACATAAGAAAATTTTCAACTGATTGTGTGAGAGATTCATTTACTCCACATAATATATTTTCAAGTGAATACCGTCAAATGGTTTTATAATGATTTCTTGCACGTAATATACAGTTAATTTATGTAGTAAAAACATTAAACATATACATAAAAAATATAGTCAACTGAATAATAGTTATTCTTTTTTCTACTTCTTGACTACTTTGTTCTAAAGATTTTGCGTCACCCATTGTGAACTTGAGGATTTACTATTTCAGGCCATTCCTATGGCACATATATCATATCTGGAAGATTTCTGACCGCACTGAGGTATTGATCACTACACATTCATCATGGCAAAAGCATTCGATGTCCGAGCATTTATCATTATTCCCGAAAAAGGTCAGGCACCTCGGATATCTTTGAGCAATTACAGGTTGTCGGCTCAGATGATGAGAGATGTGATTAATTTCTGACACACCGTGTGAACAATACTTTAAAAATTAACGGATGTAAGTTAGCAGAAGATATATGTAACAAAAGTTAATAAAAGCATTAATGGCTTTGGAAATTAACTTACAAGTTAAACAAAATGTTAACTTCGTTAATTAACGATTAACGGATTAACATTTTTCTACCCGGCTCTGGTTATACATGTAAATGTGAAACTAAATAAACAATTTATTGTTTTAGGTTTAATTAAAATTAAGATTTACTTTTAAATTTTATGCACTTTTGTAATTTCTCTTAAGTGAAGCATGATTAACAGCATAAAATGTAAAAATATTAACATATCTGAGGAAACAACATTTTAGGCTAGTGTCCACTATTTTCAGCACATAAAGCACCAGATATTTACTTTGATTAATTTAATCTTAAAGAATGCATAAGTATGTAGAATTAAAAAAGGTAATTTTTACAAGGATTTATAGACTACAATGAATCATGTGTCTAAAAATCATACTCTTCAGAAACTAGAGGTAACACCATGCACTGGAATGCACAGGGGAACTATTGACAGAGCTGAGAATGAAGAGCGTATTAAGTATTTGCAATAAAAATATTGAATTTGAAATGCATTCAATAAAAAAGAAACTTTAAAACTAGAACGTCTATGTCTAGTAAGATAACTCTACAAACGGAGAAAAAACGCAGAAATTTTACACCCCAAAACACACCTACATGATATATTTTGAGAGAAAAAAATAAGACAAATAAATAAGACAACAGTGCATGACCAATATATAACATGAGCTAGACTATAAAGCAAACTAAAAAATTGAAGCTTGTAAAGTGCTTTCCACATGGTTGCAATTCTGGAGGAGTGGAGTTAACACAGCACATCAATGCACAGCACTGTACCGTACCGTACTGATTGATGGGTGGAATTCCTGATCTCTGAGAGATTTTCACTAATACCGCAAAATTCAAACAAACTCCCAGGTTTACATAGCATGCTGTAAAATGAATACCATGTTTATTTTGGAGGTCCTTGTACAGAGACACAGATATTGCAGAGCAACTCGTGTTAACCCCAAGAGTAACCATAGATAAGAGGTCAGCCACTTGAACCCAAGTCATGTGACCAGTACAGATCAAACATTTCGATTTATGAGCATTCATATTTTGTGATTTACATACAACCAATAGTTTCACAAACTAGTTGGGTACAAAAAAAAATGAATAAACATGTTACAGGATATGCATAAGAGAATAGTTTATCTTTTACAACACTGCACTGCAGTATCTGAAATAAATATGAAAAACTCCTCAGAAGAAACAATCTTGACACACAACAAATTTCTTGAATGAGAGCAAAGAAGAGTACTACATACAATGGTCAACAGGTCAAGGAAAAACATATTTTACTGAAACAAACCACCAACAATTTTTTTTAAAAACTCACCAATATATGTATTATGTGATGTTAAAGTGATATAATATGGTCTCATTTCAAAGGAGGTATGTATTCTCGTTTCAGCCAAGTAAGGACCATGATGACGAGTGTTAGTAACACTCACTTCTGTGTGAGATTACTCACTAGAGACATCGTGAATTTCTGGGGGTACAGCGTCCAGATAAAATCCAGATTGCTGTATTTGAGTATTAGAACTGCGGTTGTTAGCCGTACAGGATGAACTCTTCATACACCGCAGTTATATGAACTGAGACATACAAATGAAAAGCTACAAACTTTTTCTGATCCCACCGGGAATTGACCCCGGGATGACTTGGAGATGAGCGAGTACGCTAACACCATAGCCCATGGAGGGGTTTTTCAGGGGAGGATTATTTTAGTAATTATTACAATATTATAATATTCATACATTATGAATTCTGTACTTCTAATTATACCTATTACGAACAGCTAAGTAACAAAAATTCCACTTGAGTTATTATGTTTGTTCATAAGAGATTCAATCACAGGTTTCTAACTTAAGTTTATTGCAATCATAATGAAATTAGTGCCAGAGTTAATCTTATAAGACTTATTTAACTTCAGCCTACAATATGACCAAGAATAACAATACATGCTTCTTCAAGTTCTGTAACTTTTTAACACTACATTTAAGAAGTTTCAGAGGCGAAAGTGTTAGCACACTACACTTGTGGCCACATAATCCATAGGCTGAGTCTCCCGAACCAGATTTTTTCTTCATTTTTGTCGTCATGTTAAGCCTACTTGTACTTTGGTATTAATTGTATCATTCTTTTAGTTTTTATTTAAAACAATGCGTCCAATTTGTTCTAAATATATACATCACCAGCATTCAAGCAATAAGTTCAGTTATCTAGATATTAAATAACAATTAATATACCCGTATTATCAGCAAAGACATTTTTTAAGAGAATATCATGAGGGATGTAACAAGAACTTCTACACAAAAACTTCAATCACATTTTAAGAAAATTTAATTGAGAAGTATTGAATTGGGCTTCACTAGTGCTTGTTGCTGTGGTTCATAGTTGGCCCGAAACAATAAAAAAATACAAATACAAACATTTAAAACACTAAAAATTATACTACCTTCACAACAATATATAAAATTATTCATGCTTTTGAGCATTGATAAGGGAATGGAGAGCATCTAGCGATACTTCAAAGAAGGGTATCACTAAAAAAACAAGATGCTGACAACCACTAGCTCAGAGATGAATCAAAGATTTAATAAAATTGTTAGATGGTAATAACAAAAAAGAACAAAAGTAATAAAATTTCTGACATTTCATTTATTTCATAATTGGCGGAACATTATTGGAAGGTTTTGCCTTCGAACTCTTTCCAATCAACACTTCAAGAGAAGAATTACTGATGTGGGAAAGATTCCAAAGTTGATCCCAAGTAAGTACTTAATTGAATGACCTTTAAGAAAGAATTATTGCTCTAATGAACCCATTTCAAATATTAATTGAATTTTCATTAAAAACATTACATCTACTCTTACATTTAAAAATGACTAATTAATTTTTAATACAACTAATTACAGGAATTTTTGAAATTTTTTAAACTGAGTAGGCAATAAAAAATATGAGTATGTGCATTGTTTTATAAAAAAGACATTTTACTTCACTGACCCTTGCAAATGTTTTCCAAAGGAATCCTACAATTAATAATTTAAATTTTTTAAAATTTATTACTTAATGGTCTGTTGGACCGATTTTTCACTATTATTAATTTAAAATATTCAAGACAAACAGACTCCACTAACAAAAATGTAGTAAAAAATGAAGAAGCAGCAACTGAAAAGTGCTCAATAAGTCGTAAATAAATTGTGAGACAATAAACATCACTAGGTGAGGTTTATTTCATCTTTTAATGTAAAAAATACAACAACCATTCAAACAGAACATCTAAAGGAAACTTTTCAGAACACATGCAATTCAGAACAATGTCCAATTCCAGTTGGAAGAACAAACAGCAAATGAAAGAGCAATAAGAAATATCTCACCTGGGTGCTGCACTGTCAGTGTGTTGGGGTTAGCACTCAGGTTGGGAGAAATAACAGGAGGTGGCTGGCCAAATGCTGTAACCCACAATTATGGTACAATGCAATAACATAAGTCACTCATGTTATGACATCTTACCTGATGTAGAAGTACATGGGTATCTATCATACTTCATAGGGGGTGAAAGGATAACAAAAATTGATGATAATGAATAGCAAAAATTAATTCAAAACCTACAGACATCAAATTTCTTCTACTACAGTATCTAACAAAGTATCAAAAAGAGGTTATTTTGGTGGTACTAATCAATTTAAACTGGATCCTCTGCTATTACTTGTACATATTTCTAATTTTGACAGCATAAAATCTGGCATATTAAACAATTTTAAAGAAAACAAAATAATCCTACATCCAATAGGAGTTGAGTTGGTATTTTTTTTTTTTTTCAAACAAATCACAGAGCCTTAGTTTATTACAATTAAGAAATTAGACAAACAGCATAGGATAGTTAGTGAGTAGTTTTATTTGTTACAGATAGTAATGTAAAAACTCAACGCGAAATTGTGTTAAAAAGTTATTTAAGAGAAGCAATAAAATACATGTAAATATAATGCATACGTTCTATAAATTTTACACATTAAATGTACACTAGAGAAAAAAGTATCATAATATTTTGAATTTATTCAAAAATGAACTACATTATTTGAAGAATTTTTCATTAAAATCAATTTTACTCAAAATGTACACAAAAAAGTCCATTTTGTATTAAAATTGTTAATGATAATCTTTTAAAAAATTTTGACAAAGTTGAAAGTACAATTATTAATATTTTAATGAGTTACCCCAGATTTTAAAATATTGTTTAATGAAGAAAGGAGGCAAGAATTTTTATACGCAAAGTAATTTAAAATCACAATCTGTTATTAAAATTGCAATAACAATGAGCAGTAAGGCTCGTTACACTCACCAATTTTATTTTAAATGCTCACTTAAACAACTTGTTTAAACAATTTTGCAGTCATTATTTATAAAATCATTGGAATAATGAAAAATACAACATATTAACAATTGAATGACATTTGTTTATTAAAAACTTAGACAAAGTTCAGCTAACTCTACTCCTATCAGTCATAGAATAATTATTACTCTTTTATTGAAGCCAGACTTTAAACCATCAAATTAGAAATAGAAATCAAAATACAAATTAGAATTAGTGGAAGATTAGGTTTGAATTTTTTAGTACCACAAAAATACCCTTTCTTGATACCAAAAGTAGGGATGATATTATTAACTAATCCTTTGCAAATTAAAAGGAGACGAACTATAACATCTTTCAAATTATTTTTTCCTTGGTCTAGGACATTACCAACAATTTTGGCATAAGCGACAGTTCTTAACAAAAATGTCGGGATAAATAATTAAACTTCTCAGCATCATTAAACGTAATTAACATACAGCTTACAACAGAATATAGTAGTTTTTGTTATTACCAGAGCTTCCCTTCAAAACCATGAAAACAATAAGTTTGCGATAATTATTGGAAAAAAACAGTGGTTTTAAAGGTTTTTCTTTTTTTGCAGGAACTAATTAACATATTTTAACCCACATCTCCTTTTATAGGGTTTTTTAAGACCTACAACTCTCTTGTCTAGGATCAATACCGGTCACAACATTTTTAAAAAAATCACGAATTTCACACAATGAGGGCATATTGCAAATATTTGACCATCTCTACAATGCTTCGCAAATCATGGACGCTAGATTTTCATATTTTACACGACAACTATTTCCTACCTTTCTATTTTTCTGATTTCATCATTCACCCTGATAGTGCTCCATACACTGGTCGCTACACTAACACCAGGAAATTAAAACAATCATATGATCAATTACCCCATTTTGTGGAATTTATTAATGAGAATTTTCATTCATAAATACAACTGAACTGCGCAAAACAACAGACACAATTGTGAAACCTTTCTGCTATTTTTCACTGAAAGAAAACTTTGCCAGAGTATGGGTTAACAGATAAAAGAACTGGTAAAACAAAGGGATAGAAATAAAACAATTGGTACAATATGAAGACTCAGAAAAGCAACCACCACCCAAACAGTTTGCCTGCCACAGTGAAAAAAAGTACATCAGGGAACTACACCGCATATCATATTCAATATTCAGATGAAATAGTTACTGTATTTTGAATAACTTATAAGATCCCAATTTTCATAGGTAATTTCCATGAAAATTTCCATTAAGATTGTATTTCATTAATGGTATTTTTTGTAACAAATTAAAGTTTTAATATAATAAATAACTGCCATAGCTTTGGTAGTCTCATATTCTACACACCATATTTGCTTGAATATAACTTGACTCCAAATATAAATGTTCCCTAGTTTTTGAGATAACTTGGGAAAATATCAAATTTCCCAATATGGTTTTTTTAAATCATGAAATGTAGGGAATTGAAATGCAGAACATATAATGTACAAATTGACTAAAAAAGTTTTGTTTTGTATTTCCTTATTGATTCAGTTGATGGTTATCTTGCAGCAACCATTCATTGCATTCCTGACACAGATTAAGTTAAGTGTTTTATAAGGCAAGTAGCTCAGGTCACAAGTCCCACTCTTTCAGTTGCACTAAAATCTAAATACATAATCCAATTAACTAAAGCAAAACAATATTTTATGGAAACATAACTAATATTATCAAGCATAAACCACATAAAAGTAATACAATATTTAAATATCCACAATAATAAGTATTTAAATATTTAACATTACGAATTAAAGGAAAACTTGTATATAAAAGAAGAACTTTATCAACTGCCCTTTAAGGTTTTATTGACAACATTAACACTAAACCAGATTGTCATACCCTCCAAAAATAATGATCAATTCAGAGTTTCTCTTTGCTAATTTTTTTTCTGGAGTTTCTCCTCTGTGTGGCTATGAAAAATCAAGAATAATTGTTCCTTTCTTATATAAAGCACACTAAAGTCAATCAACCATTGGGACCACTGCAATCCAACTTTTCTTCCATTTAGTGCACAGGAATAGAGTTGCCTCCTGCTGTTACAAGAGTTTCTCTTTTAAGAATGGCATATGGAGCAATAGCTGTTAGCAAGCATTACTGTAATGTATTCACCGGCAGTTTCAATGTCAATAGATTTTGCACCTTTTAAACCTACCATCACATTTGATGGCTTATCAAACTAAATACAAAAATATGGAGTTAATGGGTTTTTCCAAATAGCCCCAGAAGTAAGTCGTGGTCTTTTCCAAGTTGTATTTTGGGTGTCTGATAGGTAAAAACTTTTCAGCATAATTAAGGACTAGTGCAGAGTTTTGAAGATTCTGAAAATAAACCCCGAGTGTCGCATTCTATACTTACCTTGTTCTTGTGCCAACCGCTTTAAATTGACAACTGGTTTAATTCAAAATTTGCTATCTGGACAAATTTTGCTTCCTCATATGCCTTCATTTTAATCACTCCACAACTTAGAGGCATCCTTCATTTCAAAATGTACTTTTCTTCTCTAAAATGTATTTTAGTGAGTTCATCCACTTTTGAAATCTTTCCTTTTTAGAGCTCCTAAATGATTTTAATAGTTTAACAGAAGTTTCACAATTTTTTTACATTAACTATTTTACTATGCTTCTGGTTTTTCTATATTTTTATATACATTTGCATCTGAAATGTGAAACATTTTTGCAGATTGAACAATGTTGATTGTCTTTGGCTCACCCATAACAAGAAATTTAAAATTAAACACACTCTTATTTTGGTTTGCAGTTTACTAGTCCCTCTTCTTTCATCATTTGTGGATCCAATACCACTTCTACTATCAGATACTTTATTGTAGATCCCTCATTTCAAACTGTTGTAGAGGGCACACAAAAAATCATAGAAAAAAATTTATTAATACCATTAAATTTTTCATGTTCTTCTGCACATACTCAAATAAGAGAAATGTTGCTTTTAAGAATGAACAATACTGTTTAAAAAACAGAAATGTTTAAAAAAAATGAAATATTTTCAGTTTTTCCTCATACGTCAACTTGACTATCTTTTATAAACTAAAAGTGTCAAATATAAATCATTCAGTGTATGATTACTATTAAGTTCGTAATAACATTTAAAAATTTCAAACTTCTTTATTCAAAATATAACAAGTTATTAATTTTTTTTAAAGAATGTTGCTAAAAGCAACCAGGCACATTTTTAAGGAATAAAATTTACACTGTCACCTTCAGCAAAATGCCATGAACATATGATCAATTAAATTAAGTGTTTAAAACTTGGTATGTAACCAAAAATAAGTGATAAACAGAATATGTTTTCATCTGTCAAGCAGTGGTGTTGGAGCAGTTAAGTACAGTCTGCTCCTGCTGCACTTACTGCCACACTGAAGTCCACAGTTGAGGTGGTTACATACCAATTATGTGAAGGATTTGAAGAATACTTCATGTCCTAGATAACATTTTCATCAATATTTCATAGTTTTATATTTTGATACTTACTCTCATTTAACACCAACAATGCGCTTATCAGATTTTTTGGTGGGTCCTTTCCATAGGGATTAACAAAATCCCATTTTTTGATGCCTTGCGCAGTTGTCACGAGTTGTATACAATCGTGTTCCTTTGTATACAATTCCTTCTCTTTCTCCTTACTCCCCTTCCCCCGCCAGTAGTTGTAGATAGTTTTATGACTTCTTAAGCTGTTGCCTGCAGCTTGCTTATACTTGGAACCTTCCTACAGACATTCTAGAAGTCTCTACTTCCTTTATTTTCAGTGCTAAACATACAAGATATTAGAACTTTTCTCTAATGCCTCAATTATTTTTCTATTTAAATCACCAATTTTTGAAACATGAAGGAATATGGCCATTGTCTTAAATTTTCTGTTCTGCAATATAATTTTAATTTACATTCGCGTACTTATTCAGTTGAAAACAGTGTTCGAATGAAAGGTTGCGAAGCGAGGAAATTGAAAATGTTACCTATGACATGAAGTGTTCTTTAAATCCTTCGCATAATCAGTATGCAACCACCTCGGCTGTGGAGTCCAGTTAGTGTGGCAGTAAGCGCGCAACAATAGCAGGACCAGAGTGCACTTAGCCGCTCCAGCACCGCTGATTGCCAAATTAAAATATAGTTCTGTTCATCACTTATTTGTGGTTACATACTAAGGTTTAAATGTTTAAATTCATTGATTATATGATCATGGCATTTTGCTGAAGGTGTCAGTATAAATTTTATTCCTTAAAATTGTGGCCTGTCATTTTTAGCAGTTTTTGAAAAAAGTCAATAACTTATTAAATTTTACATGTAGAAGTCCTAACTTTTACAATGTGGTCACAAACACAATAATAATCATTTGCTGAACAAGAATTATTATTGACACTTAGTTTATTTTATAAAAAATAGTGAAGTTGATGTATCGGGAAAAACAGTAAAAATGGCTTAAACATTGGTAGTTCTGTCTACATAGACACTGCTTGTCCCAGACAAGCAAGTATATATTAACCCTTTCAGACCAGGGTGTCACAATTGTGGCACTTTTTTCACAATGCTATTTCATCACTTTAATCACACTTGGAGGGGACCAAACTGGTTTCAGATAATTGTAACAGTGCTATTACAATTTTCTTGAATTTTTTTCATGTCGTTGGTTAGCCACACCACTGTTTGATTCCTTGAATGCAAGGTGTCTTTTGACACAAGTTATTGTTGTATTACTTTTTTCTCCGTAGCAATTGTAATTATCATCAGTAATTTCCACAAATTGGTCTATTGTTGTGTTAAAGTATATAGAATGACAATCTAATTACGGAATTCAGATAGGTTTGTTCTGAGTGGTTGAAATTCTGCGATTTGTTTGTACTATCACAATTGCGACAGTTGGAACTGAGCAGATCCTGAAGTTCGAATAAATCATCGCTAATAGTTCATGTATTATGCTGCTTAATTGTACAATAAATGAATTAATATGAAATATTAATAAACCATAAATGAAACAACTAGAAAACTTCTGCAGAGTGTTATTTACAATATTTGTGAGCGATGACGATTTTGACCTACAATGATGAACGGTGACCCACCTGACGATGAAATTACCTGTGACAGTGATGATGAAAATGACTCCACATTGACGACGAAAGCTACTGCAAGTAATCAAAACCTCGTTTTTGGAATAAAATACAATTTCCTTCTAATCCAGATAGAGTTAAAAACTATAAAAACACTGAGTGTTCGACTTTAAGTCCTGCTCAATATTTAAAAACATACTTCACCTCAGAGATGTTTGATGAATTTTGAATTTGTATATATCAGTTTTATGAACAAAATGGAAAATCAATAGATTCCCTGTATACTGCTGCTAAAGAAATAATGTACAAATTGTATTGGTTTGACCATCTCTTGTGGGTGACAAATTGTGTACAATGTGTGTATTTTTTGTTAAAAAGGTGTTAATAAATTTCATTTTCATTTACTTGTAATAATTTAGTTATTACATAGAACTATATTCATAGAACTACATAACAGTCACAATCATAACAACACTTTTGTGGGAAGCATACAGACTTGCTCTCCCCACCTATCCAGATAGCAAAAAAATGTTTTCAAAAATATGTTTGTTCTATCTAGATAAATCAATAGCCAACACTATAGAAAAAATTAAAAATATATTTTTCAGTCACCTCAGGTCTGTAAGTGTTAATTAAAGCTGCAGAAGCCTTTGATAACAAAAAGTCTGTCTAACAAGAAGGTTGATTTGCTACAAATCTTTATTAAAACCACTACATTGCAGTTTTATTTGTGTACTATTTTAAAAATAAAAATATCCACAAGCATAGTCATAGACCTTGATTAAAATACAAATATGGTTTTTACAAGTATGTTTTTGTTCTATTCTGATTTTATTTGGGCAAGTATGGTCCTTACTGCATCAGAATATATTTCACAAGTCTTCACTTCCCATCCTAAATTATTGCCAAGAGTCGTCATGGCTACAAGTCTATTACAAAATTTTATTTAAGAACAGTAAGTTTTCAAATATTTTAACAACTTTTTAGAAGATATTTGTTCCCCTTTGTTAGAGAAATGAACCCTTTGTCAGATTTTAAAATTGTCACCTGAATGGGAGTCAACTATGGAAATAGCTATTACTTGCGAAAATATTTAAAATTATTTTTGGACAAATATTTCTACAACACAACAAATTAATGAACTTTTTTTTTATATAAATAAAATTATAATTACAAATTTTTACCTCACAGAGGACATTCCCATCTTCAGCAGAGCTCATTCAAAACCTTTGTTCAAAAAAAATCTCTGTTGTTTGTCAAAGTTTATCATATTCATCAAAGGTTTTATCAAATAAGTTAAGAGTACATAGCACCTGGACCTTCTGTCTCATTGTGTCAATTAATATGTAGTATTTTAAATAGTTCTACCCTCATGGTAATTATTTTAATGAATAGTTCTAGAGTAAATTGAGAAGTATGTAATAGATTAAGGTCAAACATACAAAAACGTGTTACTCACCACTTGCATTGAGGGGTGAGGGAATGCGAAGCTGTTGCTGTTGATGCTGCGACTGTTGCTGTTGCAACATCATCTGGTGGAGAAGCTCTGGTTGCTGAGGCCCCAGTGGAGAAGCAGTGCGTGCCGGCGAAGCCCCTAAACACACAACATTTCACATCAAAATCACATCACATCCTATTCACATCACATCACATCCTATTCACATCAAAGTCTGTTACAAAACATAAAAATGCAGATCTACATTTAGATTTACTTGAATGGATACATAACAATAAACAAAAAAGAAATTGGAAATTAACTGAGAAAACCATTTGTACGCATGCAGATGGCACAACACTACAGTACTTTCCTAAAGAACTACTGGAACAAATACATCAAAGATATTTGTCTAGTTTGCTAAAACTTTTACGTTAATATCTAAGAGACCCATTTCATTCCACTTATTGATAGTTTAATAGTATATAGCATTAAAATCAGTATATCTACAGATGAAAATACTATTTTAATAGTAACAAGAACATATACTGATAAAATTATTAGAGGACTGTATATTGACAGCAACCTATGGTAGAAGCAGCACATTATGCTCCATAATGCAAAGACTAAGGAGTACAACAAACTTGGTAAGGAAAATATAACCTATTATGAATGAAAGTGACTAGTCCATCCTCGGCTACGGCTGACTAAATTGACATGGTCACAAGTAGCAAAGAATGGGAGAAAGGCTGACAAAACATTATCAGAAAAACTTAAGTGGAGTGTGTGATCACAACAACTCGTTTTCTCATGACTCCATAATATTTCACGAACATATAGTGATGTTCCTATTTTGTTGAGAGCTGTGATGCTGCAGTATAAACTACCACTACTACTACCACTACCACTACCGCTACCACTACTACTAGTGTGCATATGCAACTTAAATTTAATGGGTTAGTTCCCATAATTTTTCATTTCGACACAAAGCTGAGTGCTGAGAATATGATACAATAAATCAATAAACATAAAATAATTGTTCAGATCTAAATTTATAGAAAATATCATGAAACAGAATGAGTACAGAAAAATCTAATAGAAATTAATAATTAACAATTAAAATTATCTACTGTTCCAGAACCCCTAATCTCAGTTTTCAGGTTGGGAGATTTAGAGAAATGGCAGTGCTATAGAGTAATCACAAAATGCACATTTTGTCAGTTGGTCTCTTTATTGCAACTGGTACCCAGGTACATGTCTGTTTTACTGGGATCGCTTACATAGCACTCTACTCATATGAAAAAATCCTTCTCATCAAGATTACTTTCACTTAAAACCAGATTTTCAATCTCTACTGTACAGCATAGTCCCATGTGCCACCAACCTTGCTGCATCTGCATCTTGAGAATGCTGACAAGGACCTCCCGATGCCTATGCTGCATTGCTGGGTTCTGAAGCTGCTTTACCAGATGTTGAGCAGTGATTTCACCATACCTCAGACCTGCAACAACCCAACACAAATTTCTAACTACCAACAAATTATTAATTAATCCAGAAATGTATGTCAAAATCCACCAGCATTATTCGTTTAGGATGCATTTCAGGAGCCCTTATTCCCATCATCAATTCCTGCCAACTAATAGTGTAACACTTATTTGGTATAGAAGACTAGAGAAAAATTACCCTATATCTTTATTGACTTGAGAATATAAATTTAATTTTATCTCGATTAATTCTCCATTTCACCTTTCTTCTCAATTAATATTTTATTTTTAAGTTCTTTTTATAATTCTTTTTCTTCTCTCAAAACATCCCAAAAGGTAATTTTAGTGGGGTATACTGGTTTAAATTGTTCTCTCTCTTACATAATATTCTTATGGAATTTCACATAGTGAAGTCTTCATAGTAAAGAAAGTTAAATTAAACCATACTTTTAAGGACAAATTTTTTGGTCAAGAAAATCTAACTTAACGATGAGGCAAGATTGTTCCGTTCCATCCACTAACAGATAGAACTTAATTTTTTTAAGAAAAGCATTCATTTTCAAAATTTTAAATCCTATTGTTGAACTTAGAAGCATGAAGAATGAATCAAGAAAAATTTTATACAAAAATACAACAGACCACAACCAGCTCATCCGAAAAGCAGAGCTCCAATTATGTGTGGCTGAAGATCTGAGTAAGGATTCCCAAACATATGCTCCCAACCAAAATTTAAATTTTAGCAAAGTTGTGTGTAAAAAAAACAATTGGATTCAACTTGAATTTTCTTTCTTGTTACGTTATCTGGATAATACTGTGTAAAATTCCTTAAGAATACCAATTACAATTATGTATATTGCAAAGTACATAAAAACACACTAACAGTACCTTGAAGTATAGCCTTTGCCTCTGGCCGCTGCAACAGCTCCCGACTGGGTTGTGCATTGGCAACTAACAGTTGCAATTCAGGAGGAAGAGGAGATAGTGATGGAGGAGCCACTCCCAGCCTCCCACCACTCACTTGCCCAGCCAGCAACTTTAATAGCTCTTGATGCTGCTGCTGTTGACGCTGCTGCTGCTGCTGCTGTTGCTGCTGCTGCTGCTGCTGCTGCTGCTGCTGCTGCTGCTGCTGCTGCTGCTGCTGCTGCTGCTGTTGCTGCTGCTGTTGCTGCTGCTGTTGCTGTTGCTGTTGCTGCTGCTGTTGCTGTTGCTGTTGCTGCTAGGAGGAAAACATTAGGTCCTCAAAAAAATTTGAACGAAATGGCTGATAAAGAGGTATCCCACTAATACATTTCCAGAATAATCATTTCTCCAACAGGTGCATAATATTTTGTATGTCCTCTCTAAATTAATGTTTTTCAAAATGTAAATTTTAACTCATACTTACAACTTTTTATTTTAAGTTTGTGTTTATGCAGTTTGTGTTTGAACTGATTATAAATATTAACACAACTGGAAAATTTTCATTTTCAGTAGCACACATGCCCCAATATTTGTATTACAATAATTGTAGTGGAAGGTTTCCAAGCAGTCTAAGCAGAGAAATAGTTCACTGCCAAAATTTTTCAGCACACAGTAAGTTGAATACATCTACGATTTCAGAGGATTGCATGTGCACTAATATAGAGTAGCACCTCTCTTTCAGGAGTCTGGAATCACCATTTTCCATTCTATTATCCCATCTTTATCCCAACCATTCCGTTTCATAGTGTTATTTTGTCATTTTCAACACATTTACGATTTTGGAATTTTTAAATTCCTGTAATTTATATTCTTCTTCAAGCATGGTACAGCCATCATAAAATAGCATTTTACATGAAGATAATGTTTCAACACAATTGATGGAATTTGTCAAAGTCTATTTTCTGTAGAATGCTGACACCAACATTTGTAATATGATAGCAACAGAAGATTGTCCAAAATTTCCTGAATGGTTGAAGCATATCGTGTTCTACCCAAGAAAAAGTAGTTAAGGTTTCAAACAAAAGGAGATTCTATGAAATTTTATTTTCATTCCTGAATTCATCATTTTATATTGCAATTTACAGTTATTATTATACTTGCATAAGAGATATTTAAAGAACAGTAAAAAGAATAAATCAAATAACAAACTTCTGCAGTGAACATTGCATATTGAAGGGTCACAAATCACTTTCCTCTACTTACACATTCTGCTCTGGGAAAACTTCATATGAATAAAACAAGGTATTCTGCTGTAGTGTAATAAAAATTTAAGTAAAAATACTGAGTCCAATCCTACGGTGTTTTTCACGAAACAAAATACTTTAAGTGTACTGGCAAAAAGTGTAAAATTACACACACAACCATCATGAGTGACAAACAATTTATTTGAAAAATTTCAGCACACACACTATCTGATGCACTATGTACACACAAGGGGAAAACTAGTGAACATTATATTATATGGCATAGAGCTCCTAAAATTTCTAAAACACAAAATTTTAAAACCTACCATTCATGCAGCTCATTGAATAAAGTTTTAGCTCAATGTAAAAAGAATGCAAGATTTTGAAAAAACTCAAAGTCCCTATAATAAAAAATCATAATTAGTATGAAATATTCTCCCCTTACCTGCTGCACGTGAAGCAATTTCATAACCAGGTCTTGAGGGATTTGCATGGGCTGTGGCACTGGCTGGTTGATACCTGGAGGCAGCCCCACCCCTTGACCAGTCACCAGAGTCTGTCCAGCACCCAGAGCCCCAAACCCACTCAAAGGGTTTCCTCCAGGAAGTCCCACCTCGACAGGGGGACGGGCTCCAGTCACAGGTCGGAGGCCAGATTCCTGCTGAGATTTGTTGAGCATCTGCAAACATGTACTGACTCAATCACCAACATTCGTTATTGATACTTCCATACATCCTCACTGGAGAGATTTCTTATCAATTTAAAAATTAAACTTGTATCTCTCCTACACCAAACTCTTATTTTTTAAATTCTATTTTATTGCATGGCTAATTTCATTTCCTAGGAAAGTGTAAAAAAGCAGGCCTACTGTATTTAAAGTCTCAAACCTATAATTAAAGAACAACAGATATGACAATTTAAACAAGGTCCTCTCTGAACTTCTCTTCCAGTAAATCTTTAAATAATACTTGCTTAAAATATCAAGAAGAGAGGAAAATTAAACATACAAGGGTGTGCAAAAAAATAGATACTGTTTATTGGAACAAAATTGTTTATGTTCTAATAATCTTGATTTTAAATTATAAATCATTACCTGCAAAAAATTTAATGGCTGAGATTTGTTAGGTAGAGGGCCATTTGAAACTGTGGCAGGAATTGCTTTCCCATCACTAACTTGTGCAAGCTGAAAAATTACAAATAACATTAGAGGTATCTGAATACATATAACTTAGTTTAAACATCTAATGCAAACCCACCAGTTTATTGAAAGCAGACAGATCCTCTTCTTTCTTTGGGGGCATGGAATTCCGAGATGCAATACCCTGTCGCATCTTTGCCTCCAATTCCTCCACACTGTGAACTTTGCCTGATGCTTCTGGAACAGAAGCTCTGTTACCAACAACAGTTGACAGAAGAGAACTACTGTATTTAACTGAATTTAGTCCTCCCTATTTTAGGAGGCAAAACATAGGGAAAAAAATTGAGTAGAGTAAAATCAAACTCTTTCTGAGGGGAATTGCTCATTCAAAATTCCAAGTGAAATGACAGGATCTAAGTATAATCTTAACGATTTTAAAATGAAAAGCTGACTGGTTCAGTTCAACTTCCCCTCTTGACATAGCCAAATCCTCACAGACTTCAGCTCTTCTTTGAATTCTCATGCTCCTGCTTTATTTCAGTGTGTCTGAACATAATTTAGAACTTTTAGTTTGAATTTAGTGTCCAAATTGCGTTGTGTTGAAGATGATCCCAGTTTCTCTATAGAATAGTGTCTCACGGTCAGCACGGTGACAATCTGTCATTCCTAGACAACACTGACCACTATTGGGTTCCCACTTTGTACGAGCGTAAAATTCCACCACCATTGATCATCTATTTATGTTCTCTGTTACGTTACATATACAGCTTATGTTCGCTTCATTAGTGTTCTCCCACGAAGCTTTGAATGAGCACTTTTCCCATCCTGTACTCTAAATATAGTCCCCCATGGATTTTGGGGCAATTTTTTCAGAAAGAAGAGGGGGGTACTATATGCGGATAAATGCAGTAATTTCCTTATTCTACATGGTCTAACAGAAGAAGAAAATTAAGAGTGGAAATCCAGATCAGTTGCTTATTAGATATCCAGATTAAGGCAGTACTAATTAAAATGATCTTCATTTTCAAAGAAAGCTGTAACTTTTTCATGAAAATCCCTACAAGTGTATCCTGACAACTAAGCATTCATTTTAACAATTTAAGGAAACCGAATAACTGTCTACACCATGTAGAACAAGGAATCAAAGAGTTGCCATTTGAGTTCAACCAGAGCTACTCTAAAAGAATAACTACCAAAACACCGAACAAACGCACATACACAAACACATACACATACCCAGGTCTCTAATACTATGTCCCTTGATAACAGGAAGATTAGCATCTCCTTGTCCACCTCTTTGAAGTAAGTCCAACAACTGAATAGGCTTGCCAACATTGCTATTTCTTGTATTCTCTGTCTGGGATTCTAATACACTATCAACACCACTGTTGCCGCCACCACCACCCCCAACACTACTTCCTCTCCCTCCACCAGGTGTACCAACTGCAATGGCTGTATTTGCTGCAGGTGAAATGGGTGCAAAGTAGGTATTTGACTCACTCATGGGAATCATGATATCTGCAAGAGGGAAATGTAACTAATTACTTCTAATAATAAAGTTTGTGATATAAATTCAGTCTTTTCAAACAATAGATTATTTAGACAAAAATTATATTCCTTTAAGATATAACAAATCTATGACAAAGATATTTTGGGAAATGACACTCGTTTTGTCAATGCTATAATAGAATAACATATAAGGTAGAAACACCTTCAGAGTATGCAGAAAAAATTACATTACCAAGTCATGAAAATTAACTAATATTGTGCTACCTTGTCTTTATTACATTTTATGGAGTAATTTCAATTCATGTTCTAACAGAGTAAAAAGAAATAGATAAGATCCTGTACCTCCTATCAAGCTAGGCAATAGATCATCATGAAGCGAGGATCTTCTGCTCTCTGCTTCCTTGCGAGAGGGGCTCTCACGTTTGAACCATTGTGTGAAGCGGGACCCAGCCAATGCCTCTGAAGAAGCTCCATTCTGCCACAAAATAGAACAATCTTAAGCTGGTCAAACTTTTTTACAAATGTCAATACGAGGAAACCTCAAATTTGGAAATGTTGAAAGAATTGGAATGTCCCACGTTATAATGGTTTATCTAAATACACCATACTATATAACCACAGTAATATAACCTTGTTAATTGTGCTCCATAAGACTTAATGAGCCACTGTAAATTAATTTATAATAGATGCACTTACAGAGAGAAGCCCAGGAATGGAGTCTCCTTTAAGGAATTCTTCCAAGTTAAAGGCTTCAGACTGTTCTTTCTGTTCTGCTTTCCAGGAGGCATCTTGGGTGGGAAGTCTGGAGGGTTCCTCCTGAACCTGAGGGATAGGAGAGGGGGGCTGGGCAAGAGGCACAGCAACTGTGCAGGGTGTTGGTGTGCTACGACCTCCAGGACCCCCCTGTGACCCCACTGACATGTTGCTGCTGCTGGACACATTCACTGAAGAAGCATCTGAAGAAGAGTGCTTCTTATTTCCTGATCCAGAACGACCTGCAACAAGAGAAAATTATTGTTAAAACAAAATAAATGAAGCAATTATATATAATTTACCATTAACTGAAAATGAGACAAATCACAACTGAAGTGAATTAAAGCATTTGAGAAACTAATAATACATACGCAAAGTCTTTTCATTCAATTCTCTAATGAAATTATTTGGGTTATCTTAAATCAATTGTCATGCTACTAGTACGAAAATTATTTAACTCTTGCAGTAGCAGTTATACAATTAGAGAATATTAACAACAATTGCTCACACAATATTAAAGAAAAATTGAAAATAGAAAGAGCTATCAAGTAATCAAAATAAAAATCAATTGATTGCACCACACCAGAATTAGAGAGAGATTTCAGTTTCAAAAGAGAAATACAAAATTAGCATTCAAAATTGAAAACTTGCTAC
Organism: Laupala kohalensis; assembly: GCA_002313205.1. Classification (NCBI taxonomy): domain Eukaryota; kingdom Metazoa; phylum Arthropoda; class Insecta; order Orthoptera; family Trigonidiidae; genus Laupala; species Laupala kohalensis. The sequence continues at coordinate 202,418 of NNCF01126978.1, forward strand.
ACATACATTTTCCTTCACAAAAGATTCACATCTGATACTCATAAAAAAATTCAATTTTGAAGTTTTCTTTTACAGATAACACAATCTATTATATTGAGTTAGTTTGATATATATCTGCTACTAATAATGTTGTGAGTGAAAAATATAAAAATAATAAAAACATACAACAATTAAAATTCCTACAAAATTGACCCAATAATTTTTTTAATGAAATGAGCTAAAAAAAAATTTCTTGGTTGAACTACTAGATAAAATAACAAGTCAGTGGGGATAGAAACTATCAGCACACATCATAAAAGAAGATTTTCAAAATGTATTTTTTTTCTTGTAGTATTTGTAAATGAGAAATGTAGCTATTGAAGCTTATCTACAAGAAGCGATAGGAAGTAGGAGTTGTGTGGTAGGGTGTTGTTCATTGGTTAGATGAATTTACCAACAACTTGGCTCATGTGGAGGGGTTAGTAGTAGTTAGTAATAGTTAAAGTCATTGATACTAGGAAGAGGTGGATCGAGGAAGGAGGGTACACTTTTCAGTGGTCACAGCTACATGAACTGGGACATTAAAGTGAAAAGCTACAAATTTTTTTCTGACCCCACTGGGAATTGAACCCGGAATGACTTGAAGACCGAGAACACTACCACCTGAGCCACCAAGTAAAAAACAATTTATTTGGAAGTAAAATGATCAAATTTTGTGTTGCACAACAGAAAATATTTAATAAGCTAAGCAGGATTCCTCATTTAATGTAGCAGAACACTATTTGAGCCACATTAAAACAGAAATGACCAAAGACTACAAGGAGAAGTGACTTGTGACCCTTATTTATTTTCACCACAAATATTTTACTTCTAGCTTATACTACTGAATATAATTTGGTTAACAAATGTCACAAAAATTGTGAAATTACATGAGCTTGTCACGAAGTAGACTGATGGTTGACAGCCAGAAATGCAGCAATAAAGTGATTTATAAATGTAACAACTTTTCTTTTTATCTTTCCAACCTAACTTAGCTGCAGCAATTGTTTTAAATGTTAGTACAAGATGTTAATTCTGATGATTTGCTAGAAATATTTGGAGATTGTTTTCTTTAACATTTTATTTGGCATGAAAATGAAAATACTGAATTAAATATGTTCATATGAATGTCCTAATAGTTATTTGTTACTTCTAATGAATTCCCTACATCCATTTTCATAGAATATTTCAGTTATGCCAATATTTAAAATCGGCCACAATGTGCGCAGGTTAAAAAAGATTTCCAGTCTCAATCCTTCAGAAAAAGTAAGATTTTATTGGGGAATTGGCAGATACTGGCAAAAATGGCCACATATTCGTAGCAAGGTAATTTCAGAAGAAAGCATGCTTATAATATAATTACACTTTTTTTTAACCATAATTGGAGTCTTTAAAAAAATTATAGTTTCTATCACAACAAATAAGTATATACTATTTTTAAATACATACAATTTTCTCAAATCAATAGGAGACTTCTTTATTTTTAATCTTTGTTTACAATTGAGCTATTGTACAGATAGATGGCGACAGAAAATTTTAGGGGGAAAAGTGAAGAAAATACACTTTTCTGACACATTGGAAATAACTGCATCCAAGTACATTCCCCATACACACCTTTTGTTTTGCCCTGCCCAGCAGTTTTCCGGTTGCTCTCACGAGAGTTTCCATGCTCCTCCGGAATGATGTCCTCAAACCCACGCAACTCAATAGTATCATGTTGTGAAGTTGGCCCACCTGAAACAGCACAATTCAGTGAATATGACGAGCATATCTAATTTTACACATTATCGCCACAGTCAGTTGTATTCAGTTGATGATGCAGGGTATTGTCCACTCAAAACATGTACCAGAGAAAGATGAATAAATTTTGTCAAGAACATTATTTCAAATTAGGTTTTGTTTTAAAATATTTGTTATGATAAATTTGCTTAAAGATACTTGAATAAATAATATTTATAAACTTAAGTTGAGGTCATATCCCCATTACTTTCTGAGAAGTAGCAAAAACTTAAAACTTTTTCTTAGTTAACATCTGTAATACAAACGTATCATCCTCTCAAAAAACACTGGTTATCATAATTTTTATATACTGCACAGCAAGGAAAAAGTCATTCTATAGTGTTTTATAGAAATACAAATTTAGAGAAGTTTGGAGAAAATTTTTTATTGATTGTGATATAAACATTTATTTCCTTAAGGAGTTTGATTGTAAGCATTCTCAAATTTAATAACCAGAAAATTCATACTTCCAACAAAGAAAGACATGCTAATTAAATTCCTACAAACACTTTCTTGCTAGAAAATGGAAAATAAATAAATAAAATGTAATTAGTCAAAGAAACAACTTAAGTCTTAAAACATGAAAGCAATTATCCTCAAAACTCTTAACTACTTCAACTTTAGTAGGAAAAGTCAAACTTTAGTATACTGTTGACTTCACAGAACCAGACCAAAAAAAACTCACTTGAGAAGTTCTCTTATACTGCTGAGGAAAATTTTCCCCAGCAATATTTCCTCAGAAAAAGTCTACATCTTTCCTCAATAAAGATCTCTCAACACATTCGTGAAGACCTACCAGAAAACCATTCAGGTTCTTCTTCGTGACCATCACTATGGGCCCTCCTTCGATCACCATAACTTGATCTCTCCTCTCGGCTACCTCTGTGGCGTTCTTTTGTTCGATCTCTTTCTCTCTCCCGTTCAAAGTCTCGACCAAAAGAGCGCCTACACAAAAGAAACCATACAAATTAAAAAAATTAAAAATGTGTAAATATACATAATATGGTGAGTGAAAACAAAGGCAAATATTTCTAGGTGAGAAAGAGTACAAATTAAGAAACGTTTACAGAATGAAACAGTAATTATGTTTTAATCATTTTTTTAATTGCAGGAACTGTACAAACCAATATACAAAGTCACGAGTATAAAACACAAATATTCACACATATGATAGAACACATTTGGTCTATCATCCTTCAATTTTTACGTGGAGTTCTGGGATGCACTGTATAATATTTCCCTAAATAATGTAACTTGTATAAAAGTGTTTCCTTCAGATAATCATAAAAATGGTCGAAGGGTTTTGTTTCTTGAGACTGGGAAGTCCACTAGGAATCGAATCCTATTGACAATGAGAATTTTGTTTTCAATCATTACATTATGAAGTTTCTGATAATTTCGTACTGATAATAGTTTTTTTTTTAAGGTAAATTTTAAAAAGCGCATCCCTGTTGTTTAAAATGCATGTATTTCCATCCTAAATATTAGCTCTCTTATAGATATTATCCATTATAATCTCTAGATTATGAGGGCTGTGCATTCAGGGCCAAATACGAACACAACTACACAAAAAATGTATTAACCTGTCAAGAATCTGGAGTCACATATCTTTTGGAATTAAGGAAAAGCAGAAGCATAAATAATATGATTTCAACAAAACTTTGGCTGAATACGAAGTCAGATAAACAAGAGCAGCAAATTACAAACACACAATTTTTTGGATGTTTACAGACCAATGATTGAGCATGCCACCTGCCAGTTATAGCAGGTGCCACAAATCTTAGAATTTTTGTGGTAATGTTTATCATGCTTTATGCAATTACTTAACTCCATAATTTTATAAAAATAGCAATAAAATAATATGCAAAAGGGCTAAACATTGTTTACCTGTCTTCACGATCTCTGCTAACAGTGGTATTTCTGAAAATAAAGTCAGTAGCTGGATCGGAATCTCTATCTCTGAAGTCCCACATGTCCCTGGTAGGAATGCGACCACTCCCGATTCGCCTGGCAGGCATATCACGATGCACCATATCCCTGAAGAAAAAAAAGGAAAGATATTAAATCAGATAAAGACCTTAATAATGTTCAATAGTTAACTTGAATGTTTTTACTACATTCACTGTCCTTCTCCCCCATCCCACAAAATATTTCAAATCAAGGTTGAATTGTCTGTAATGTCACATTCACCAATTTATCCCATATTACCCAATTCTCTTACAATACAGTTTTCAGCATTCGCAAAAATTAAGATAAAAAACTAGACTTCAACTGAAGAACAAATAAATATTTTGCACATTTTCTCATGAAATGTTATCAGTGAAATGTCAGAATGGGTGCAGCCATGTCCCCCTTCACTACCATTAAAACAAATTTATAACTCAAACCCAAAAATAAGGAAAAGTCATAAAACATTTTTGGATCTACCTTTCTCCAGATTTGCCAAGGGGACTGTCAGGCCGTCTGCCTGGTGGCTGAGCACAACAGCCAGAGTTAAAACTTCTGCGCTGAGGACTGAGGACAATCCCATCCTGCTCCTTGCGCAACCGCTCCCGTGGGTCACCCGACCGCCGCTATTAGAGAAAAATAAAGAATAAACTTCTGTGCATACTTAAATATTACATCCTTAATAACTATCAAACATGGAGTACTTCATTTCCATACAGAACAAAGTAAAAAATGAAAATATGTTTGAATGATTGAACGATGATTTCTGAAATAATGAACAAAAATGAAAAAAGTTTCACATAAATCTACAGTAATTCTTTTCCAACAACTTACTCAATTATGATTTTTTCTTAGTTGAACAACTCAAATTGGATAATGAAATAATAGGGAATCGTTGTGTCATACTTTTCACTCATTACAACTGCTTCCTTCTAATTTACAAAAAGGAGAAACAAGTGGAACATTCTTGGGAGCAATTCAAGTAAATTAAAACCATTTTCTTCTCCTACTTACCTATCATGGGCCAGTTGAGAAGAATCAAATAATTCTATAAGAACTAATGAACCATTTCATTGCAAGTCAATATTCACTTTCATTGTATTTAAGGTACAATGGTTAATTAAAAGTCGTTGCTCATTACAATGAGCAACATACAAACGATTTAATTTATCATTCTTTGATAATGTTGCTAACGCTCCACAATTACCAAGTACAATAGTTACTTTAAAAGCTAGTTAAATGATCAACCATTAATTGTTGTTATAAAATATTTATGAAAAAACAAAGCATATTACTTTTTGTAAATATTTCTTATTTACGACAACAAATTGAAATTACAATATTAAAATTAATGAATTGGTTATCACATAGATTTGTTTATTTTTCATGGGAAGAAGTTGGCAGTGGAATTGTATTAATTATTTATTTACATAGTTTACACCCACAAAAATCAGATCAAATACAGATTGTAATACTACAAAGTTTTAATTAGTTTTAATTAGTGACTTGATTAGGGAATTGTATTAGTTTAATTAAATAAATAATTAATAACTTACAACCTGTCATGGGCAAATAATATTTATGTTTTCTAAATATTATTTGTCCATAAGAGGTCATAAGTTACTAATTATTTATTTAATTATATTAGACGTTAATAGTAGTAGGATTTATATTAGTTTAACTTCAACTCTTGTTTCGATATCAGAAAAATTAATAAAATCAAATAAACTCTTAAACATTATTATGCTTGCTATTAAAATTTCCGTAATATCCCAACCAAAGCGATTTTTCAATGTTGAAATCAAGGTAATTAATTAGTATGTTTAGTTTAAATGTCTGATGTGATAAATGGCTGCCCTCTCTGCTAAGACAGATTTTTTCCTTCATTTTCTTACACTATGAAAAATTATTCTAAAAAATACACTGTAATAAACTACCTTCTGTAACACACTCTTAAACCGTAAGTTATTCTTCATTAAATTTGAGACAAAGTGGATACAAATTTTATAGGTATACAGATTACTGCTTAGCAATTTGGAAATATCACCATATTAAAGTAGTAAATGTGATTTTGAATTTTTTTCTGGAGATTAAAAAACATTTGGAATTTTAATTTACCTAGCAGTGAAGCAAATTAGTGAAATTCTACCTGCAGTTTCCAGTTGTACCGCTTGCTTATTGCCACAAGATGCAGCTTATAGAATAGAACAGTAAACCAACAAATTTGAACCAATGAATGTCAAAATGGGAATTTTCACATTTAATACTTTAACATGGTGTCGACAATAACCAGCCCAAAGAAAGCTATTCCACAAGTTAACATTAACAAAAAAAAATTAAAATTTGATCCAGTAAAATTAAAAGTTTATTATTTTAGTTGAACACAATAGTTAATTTCATTAGAAAAAATACAGGGTCCTTTACCCAGAACTGTCTAATCTATCATTCTGTCTTAAATTATTCAATCCAACAACTGAAAGAAGAGTGGAACTCCTATTCAAACCAAATGTCTACCACATATACTGCCAAATATAAGGTACAAATAAAAAAGCAATCGGAAATAAAGAAACAGCATAGGTAACAAAAATAAAAATTTTAATTTATAAATAAACAATAAAAAATTGGAACCAACATACTTTTAATGTTAGTTTCACATAGTAAACAAAGAAAATGCAAAATGGCTTATACTTTTAAGTATATTTCAGACTAGAATTGGAAGGGCTATGAGCCTAGTATTTGTTAACTCTTACCCAGGGTGCACATTGAGATGCAGTTGCACACGCAGAGCAGGGTATGTTTACGCAGAAAGAGTCAGTGACCCAGTTTAAGTGGTAGGTCCACAACAGTCGGGCAGACATGTGCAGCACAGATCTATGCTGCCCCTGGAATGTGTCTCAACTTGCGCTGTTCCCCTTTATAACACAGCCACAGAGAGTGTGCTGTCCCTGTGCTGTGTGTGCAACTGCATCTCAATGTGTGCCCCAGTTTAAAAAGTAAATTAAATATTTCATGTTAATGAAAATAAATTATTGTTCTATTATTTAATTTTCACTGGTCATCATTTGAGGTTGCCAAGAAGGACCCACTCCAATGCATCCCACTCAGCGATGCTACTGTCCACTACACCACCAGTGCATCAGTGTAAGTTGAAAGCTGATATAAATTTGAACAATGTGCGAGTTTCCTTTACTCCTGTTCCCTTTTCTTGAAGGAGTCCGAGATGGAGGATGATATGATGCCTCTTTTGATATGGGAGGGGAATTATAAGGGTCCCAAATGCCCTCCCTGATGCACATCCCCAAGGCACGTGATACATTAATGACATGAGGACAAATTACGATGAGTGAATGTTGTGGTGGAATGAAAGGTAGGCGAAATGGGAGGATTCCCGAGTAAACCTGCCACGATCCCCGCTTCGTCCACGACTGCAAATTCTACTTGGATCAAAAGGGGTTTGAACCAGCATCACCAGAGGTAGAAGGAGAGTATGCTAGGAACTAAACCACGACTTGGCTCCATTAATTTCAACTCTAATAACCAAAAATTTGTTACCAATACAATTGTTACCAGAATTAAATCATATCATCCCTCATTTACTCATCTCACTATAACTGAGAATGTTAATATGTTAATCAAATTTGATTTACATCCCCATCTAAACAGACTTGAAGGATTCTCTAAAAATGTGAGTAGCCAATTACTTTGTGGGGATCAGAGGCCAAATCTCCTCGCCCTCTTTCCTCATCTGGCGGAGTCTCCGAACGCTTACAATCCTGATGCCATCGCTCTGGATCCCATACCCCTCTCCCACTGCAAAGAAAACAGAAAATGTAAAATTTATAAACATGTTTCTGACACATTACACATTTGTGAAACACAGTAAAATTTAGGCAATGAATCTTTAAATAAATAATAAAAACCACATCAGGAGATGCATGAAACAAAAATTCTCATTGGAATGTAACAGCACGCTGTTATGATACCTTTGGTCAAAAATACAATTGCAGCACCACAGACACTGCTGAGACAAATTTATCTAAACCATTCATTCCACTATTACCTTTTAAATACTCAATCTAAAGAATCAAGTACTATTTTTTTAAATAAAAAATAAATTTATTTTCTGTAAATTATAATCCTTTAAGCTCCCCATTAGTCAAAATTGTGTTGAACTAAGTTATAGTTCTGAAGCTAGTAAACATAATGCTTTCACTCCCCTACGATGGCACATGAAGAAATCAAAGTATTGAAGTTTCATAAACATGGGGNTGAACATCTCATATACTTCAGCAACTTAATTACTTTAACAACTGAATTATTTCACATAAATTTACTCATTCTAGAAACAACATGCTCCAAATCAAAATCCAGACAACCACTTACTTATTAAAAGCAGGATCAAGACATCCAGGCCTAACATTGGACAAAGGGCGGGTCTTGATGTCCATAAGCTTCTCCTAGAAAAACATAAAAAAATCAAAAAAATTGTCATAACTACACCTTACACAGAATATGATCAAAATATTAACTTACTCGAGAATATTGGTAAATTGCAGTCTTTTTCTCCGGAACATCAACAGGATGAATGGGAGACTCCGACTCTGACACGCAGACATAAGTAACTTCATCATCTAAAAACAGATAACATTTAGAACTAACAACATATATTAAAATCAAATTAATAAATAATATGTAAATGGAAAGAAGAAAACTGCTACATTTTCTGTTTTTAATTAAAGCCAAATTAATATACAGTATGTCAATAGAAATAAGAATATAGTAATGTTTTCTTCTTTCAATTTTTCTAACACATGCTTCTTAAATAATAAAAAAGGGGTGGAGGAAAGGAAGTAAGGAAGTAGTTCTTACAAAGGCACTCCAAACTAAATAAACATTAAAAAAAAAAAAAAATACGAAATTTTATTAAAGTAGAATAATAGTACCCATTTTCTGACTTCATCTTTACATGAACATTTCTTCTGCGACTTGACTTACTTTGTAACATAACTGAGTTTAGACCATAGTTGTTTCATCAACAGTGTGATCAGCAGTTAAATGAAGTTATTTCAAAATTGTCCCGTAGAATTAGAGATTAGCTTAGTAACCTAATTCATTAATTTTACAAGCAAACTTATACATTAACATACAACTCACACTAAGTATTTAAATTTTGAGAATAGTAATCTGCAACTTCAAAGGCACAATTGAGAATAGTTTTACATTTGTGTACGACCCAAAATGATAGAAATATACAAGTATTACAGAAATATACAACCAATCGCAAATCTAGTTTTATACCTTAACTAAGACGCAGCAAGTTTCGCCACAGCAAAATCGACGCGATGTACAGTGGAGTATTCGCGGGTAAAACCCGGAAAAAAATTCAAATACGTTTCACAACACTAAATTTTCTATAACCAAATAGCTGATTAACAGTCGCGACTAACGACGTTCATTTTCGGAAAATATGTTACATCTGGCGCCTGCTATCGTCTATTGAATGTTAGGTTTGAATGTTTGCGGATGCTCTTATTTTCAGGTATTAGCGTTTGGAACGTTTTAGAAATTAATTTATACTACCCGTATGGATCACTGTATTTTCTTCAAACTTTACGCAGGGGTAAAAGACGGTATATGCGTTTGTCATTCCTATCTTTTATTATTATTGGTATTCAAGTAACTGTACATATAAGCTACATTTATTTGAAAAATAAATTTTAAAATTTATATTTACCGTAGATTTTTAAGTGTGTGTCGGGGTTTGTTGCGCCTAATTTGCTATTACTACAAGAATATATAATAATAAATGGAGAATTGATCTCAAAAGAAAAATCTTGCCCGCAGTTGCGCTTTTAAAGAAACTAATGAGCTTTATTAGGCTTATAAAGCGTGATTGCAATAGTGAAATTAAAAACCAGATTTTTATGTAAAACGCTTCTTGGACATCTCATTCTTGATTATATGAAAAATTTGCCAGCGGCATCCCGACAGAAGGGGGGCACAAATGGGTTCAGACCCCACCCCCCATCAAGGGAGCTGGATTGGTGTAAAGGTGAACTCTCCATTTATTCAAGGTAAAAAGGATTTTATTTCATCTGACGATTTTAGTGAACTTTAAGATATTGAAAGAACTGAGTATTCTATGCGGCTTGTTTAACATGTGTTGTAATAGTCAAGCGATATTTGCAGACCTTTCCATTCAATGACCTTCAACGGTCTTACGGGAAATCCCTTCGAGAAGAAGTGTTCATAGTGTCATTACGCCGACAAGATCGCCTATTAAAAAGTAACTTTGCATGTGTCAAATAAAATATTTCACTCAGAAGCCATGTCCAGTACAAGGATTCAAATATTTGAATTTCATAAAATTGAAATTTATAAGGCTAAAAGAAGCATGTAATGGAGTTGTTCTAATCTGATTACTTTTAAGTTGAGACAATCTTTTGAGCTGCTCACAGCCAAGGGCACAGTTTCAGTTTTGCAGCGAAACCCTGAAAATATTTTTATCGCGTTGATTTTGACTTGACAAAAATGCGATGATTATGAAGAAGGTACCGAAAAAATGAAGATTGCCTAAACTCTGAAGAATTCGATAAAATTCTAATTGGAAAAAAACAACTTAGTTTATGAAAAATATTGAACAAAAATTTATACATATTGCTTATAATATAAACATGTCATAGATAAGTAATTAACTGACAAATCCGGCATTATTTGTAGTGAATTAGAACAGTATAAAGTAGTAAATCAATGTAAATTCTTGCTTAAATTAAAAATATCGGTGAAAATTGTAAGTGTACTCATAAACAGAGTTTTGTCTACATTCATAAGAAAAAGGACCTATTCGATCGATCAGGCCGGCATGGGATGGGGTTTGAAAAAAAGTTGCCCGAATAAAACCAATGGGTCATATTTATTTGTACGGCGATATTTGATTCTCAACAAATTTATATTATTTCAACGTGAAATAATAAATGGTATATTTCTTTGTTTTAAAAAGTGTTTTTAATATAATTATAATCAAATGTTTCCATATTGAAATGTATGACGGGCAATTCCAAAAAAAAATATATTTTCTCTTACCGCACATGTTACGTCAAATATTAATTCTGGCAACATTTTTATAACACAGTTGTGCCTACCACCGTTCGATGGAAAATTTGAAGTAAAATGACTATAATTCGCATGTCGTAATAANTAAAATGACTATAATTCGCAGGTCGTAATAAAAGTTTCGCGGACCGCCAGTTGAACACAGTTGCACTAGATATACAAACAATGGTACAACCAAGACACACAAAACGAATCACGACGAAAGTGAAATGCGTATTACAGAGGTGGAAACATGACAGACGTAAGCTGCTGCAGGGAAATCATGTCCTTGGCAATATACGGAAGGGAAAAATTACTTCAAAAACCTGTGACCGCAAGGTCCGGGCGAATACTCCTCTCCCTGTTCCACCCGGCGACTGGGTTCAGGCGTTCAGATAGACTACTCTTAACTTTAACTCATGCCTCTCAATGTACTTTTATTCCAACCAGACACCGGTCTAACAAGCAGATTCGACCAAGGACAGATGTAACTCTTTCCTTACGATAACAACATGATCTACGTAATTATGAAAATATGACTATACACGAACCCTTCTCAAATTCGAATGCCCTCCAATACATTTGACAAAAGCAGTAATTTTTATTTTCGTTATGTAAAGGTTCAGTGAACAATCAGTTAATTAAATTGCTTAAATCGGTGAACTATTTTGGCTAAATGATTCGTAACGTTAACGTTACACATTACTCGATTATAAAATAAGAATCTAAATACGGTGAGCTTTAGTAATACAAGCTCAAGGGCTTTCTCACACTAAACCCAATTATAATAACTCACATCCAAAAATAGTCTAATTCTATAACACGACCAGAGAAAAATATTTAAGACTCAGTCATCCACGGGTAACTAACAATTTAATAAACAAAATTGTAATATTTCCTCTGTAGGGAAACATCCCTATATCCTAAAGATTTTTCGTCGTTAAAATAGTAATCTGTTAGAATTTCTATTAGCTTTGGTCAGACTAGATGAACTAAAATTATTTTAATTATTCATATTGAACGAATCTATCAAGTCAATTTTGAAATAGGTAAACTAGTAATACTACGAACTCAACTTGCTTGCTTCCGGAGAGTAAATTAGTTTTTTTTCCTCCACGAGGTCACACGCAGTTTGTACTGTTTTTTGACAATAAATTTATAAATTTATAGATCATAATAAAATTAATTTCTAAAATTAGAAGAGGGAACTTTCTATATTGAAAGTTAACATTACATTAATAAGTTCCTTGACAATGTAGTAACAAGTCTTTTCTCGACCTTGTCGTGAACTAAGGAAATACTCCAGCTTTCAGTCTTTTTGTCAATGAAAGGAAAATCTAATCCATTGTTAACATTAAGTAGAATATCCATTGTTCCATCAATTCTACGAAATGTTTGAGGTAATTTAGTGTTTTTTGAAATCACATCTCGAGATCTTAGTGAATAGTTCATAACAGTTTTCTGGAATTTTCAGAACACTTTTTTTAATAGTAAATGAAATTTAATTAACTTTGATAAAGCTGTTTATTAAGAAAATTCTGTTCACTTATGACTCAGATTAAGAAAGCTGGAGTTATTTTATTCACATTTTATATCACCCATTTCGGAATTTTTTCAATGTTTACAGAAACAAATCATTTGCGATTTTTGTTCTAATCGTTTACAAAATAAATGTAAAATCTGTTATCTGTAAAGTTACATGAGTCACTTATAACATGTTCCCCTCTTCCGCTTGAAGGGAACATAACATGGACAATTCACATAAGAACGTGTCCTAAGAATTAGGTGGCGATGTTACGAACACCGACAGCACGAAAAACATTTTCAGGTTAAGTTAATACTATGGACTTATATTTTAATAAGCGTTAGAAGCGAAGCCGCATAACCGCTCTCTTGCTGATGACTGGTTTGAAGATTAAAATCTTGGAAACAGAAATATGCCTGCCGTCCTTTCTGATCTACTCACTGAAGGAGACATGCCTGTTGAGGTCACGCGGTCGGCGAGTGCGGCGCCAGCGACTGACGGGAGGCGGAGAGACGGGCGGCGGGCTGCTTTCACCGGAGCGATCGCTAGCAGCCCTCGGCCGCCGCCTTTTACGACGTCCCCGACGCCATCGGGCGCCCCGCGAAAGAACTGTAGTCACAGTTACCATCGCCTCCGCTGCCCCATACTCGACAGCTGGCCCTCCGTCGCCGTCGTTCACCCTCTCCGCAATAACCACCATACCCTTCCGAAGCCGAGGACGGTACGGGGACTGGCCACAGAGAAGTCAAACCAAACTCCTTTCGGCGTATGGTGTAACGATGGGGACGACCAGACAGAAAACGCGACACAACGTACCTCGTCGGTGAAAAATGTCGAACGATAAAAATACGAGAAACTTCTCTTGGAGAAGAAAAATCACAAACAACCTAAAATACTGAAAACACACACACACACCACGAAACTAAAACAAATATCCTACAGGCGAACGAGAAACCGTCCACGTAACGAAAACACGAAAGCAGCGTATGCTGAAGGGCTGACCTAAGTGTCAGTTCTCCGCAAGAATCGCAATCGCACTAAGGGCTGAGCAGGGCTGCGAAAATACTGGTGGAGCGGCAAGAGGACAAGCGAGACAGACACAGAACAAAGGAAGCAGCTGATTGGTTCTTGCAATGGAGCGCGGCTAGTCGCGCTGAACGAGTCGGAAAGAGACGACGGATCCAATGCGAAGAATCATTTCCCGATTATTCCGAGCTCTAAGAGCACGTGTAACTATTTTAGGAGAACTCAGTAACATTTATCTTATAGTCTTTTTCGTGTTTTTGGTTCACCTTAAAAATAAAAAAAAGTCTACATTGGACGGATAGTGATTGCACTGAGAGCAAATGTGAGATCATTTCACAATATCTTCATTTCTGGTTCACAACTTACATGCGAAGTATTAACGCAATTACACACGCAGAAGGATGAAGAGAAACTTTAGAGTAAGGACAAAAATACTTCATATTGGATAATGTGATCCCCGTCAGATCGAACTTAAAACTAAAATTATAAATAAGAAGGAACCACGATATCGAAGTTTATACAGCCACAAAACACATTCTTCGACAAGTACAGGTACAGAGTTTTGCTAAAATGATAATCAGATAACCACGTGGTTGTGGAGTTTGTACGAAGCTCCTCGAGAACATGTAAGGTGTGTGTTCGAGGTTTTATACGTCACGATCAATTACAAGCTTTCAACCGTCGTAGACACAGCGAGAAGAATGCCGTCCCATATTTGGACAACCACTTCTAAAAACAACGCTAAATAAAATTGTTATTACTGAACGAACCACATTTCGTATTGGATACAAGTGTTTCAGAAATGCAGCAAGTAACTCTCTTCACCGACATCACCTTGAGTATTCGTAAACTCTGGATGTTCAAAATGAGAAACGTGTGACATCCTCTGATGTTAGATATACTTCTGTGACTCGTGTATCCACAGTGTTTAAGTCACAATTTTATTTAATACTAGCTGACCCGACAGACGTCCTGTCCAAATTTGTTTGTGATCCTTTTGTGAATTTGTGAAATGCTATTTTGAATGTGTAAACAAATTAAAAATTAAGAAAAAACGTATTTCTGAGTAATAATTGTAGCTATTAACGATTGTGGCCATGGATACTCAATTTGAGGAGTACATTCAGTAGTACGTCAATGGGAAATTTTTCATGCGAGATGAATTCTATAAACAGTACACCGCTGAAATGCTGGAAATGTGTGATGTGTCAGGAATATGAATTCAACAGAGAAACTAAAAAAAAACAATAGAAAAAAAGAATCAACCAAATATGTCCCCTATCGTCAGTTATGATCGAGCGTGCATACAAAAAATTATATTTGCAGTTTGTCCACATTTTCAAATTTTCCTTTGTAATTGTCCCGAATTTCTTTTCCTGGAAACTTTTCCAGGACCATAACGAACAAAACAAAAAGAGAATTACGCATATACATCGTTAGAATAATGAGTTATGGTCTTGAGTTCATACAAAAATCCCACAGAAAAAAGGATTTCCTGTTTTTCCCGAATTTTCGAAGTTTTCGGGAAATGTTTCCAATTTTTCTTTTCCTAAAACCCTTACTCTTGACTATTATGACATTTTTTTTATTACCCAAACCGGTCCAGCCGTTTTGGTAATTGCTTACCAAATTGCACTTACCAACGGACAGCATTTAATTTTTATTTATATAGATTGTGGCAAAGAAATGTTGATTCGACTTAAAACCCTTCTTTAACGGTTTTAAACTCCCTGGGATGAATTAAAATTCAATCGAATAATATCTCGTTTTCCGCTGTGTAGCACAAGGAATAGCAAGTACTTGAGAAGACCAATGTAGAGCTCCGGATTGAACGATTTGACATGTCCTCGTCCATAGTAAACCCTGGAACTCTTTGTTTCATTCTTTGGGTTATAATATTTTACATAAATGTATATAGGATTAGTATTTATATGTAATACACGGCAAAAATATCAAACAAGTTAGAAAGTTAGAAACTAGATAATACAATATGAAATTAAGTCAGATCCTAAACTTTCTAGCAACACTGTATATATGTTAGGGAGTGCTTGGAACCAGATAGTGAACTGACAATCCAATATTACATCAATATATAGCATTTCATTTTTCCAGTACACTATAATATATCTTTACTCGTTTTACTCCACGTGCCATACACGGGGCTAGTGAATGCCGCTTTTCAACATCTCTTTGTGTGTCCGCACAGTGGAGCATATCGAGGCGAAACCTGGCCAAAAGTAAATTTGGTGAATTATAGCGAAAAAACATTCTTACGTATATAAACAAATGTTTGTTTATATAGATTTGATACATAACCTCTCGAATCAAAAATACATTTAACTTAAGATGACAATTGTTTATATACATGTAGAAGATAATTCGCCATAGTTCATCAAATTCACGAGAAAAAAATCTTTTTGTCAGGTTTCGTCTCAATACACTCAATATACTCCACTGTTCGGCGTTACGAAGCAGTGTTCACTAGTCCCGTGTATATCCCCCTTTACAGTTTTATTCCACGTTCACCGTCGCACAATCGCTATCCTTACACACAGAAAATGTATTTTGTTAACTGAAACATAGTGGCAATTGCAACAAATTAGCGGTGGTGTAGCGCTAGCGTCTTCGCTACTGTCATGCTGAGCACAGGTTCGATTCCCGCTCAGTCAGAACCTGGAGAGATTTTTGCTGAAGTGCACCTCACCTATCCCAGACACGTGTCGTTTCGATACCTCACGTTCCCCAGAAAAAACCAACACCTCTCCTCCCCAATTTCCTCACCTAAACCATAGTTCGGTAGAAGAGCAGGCATCATGGCGAAATTCATCAGAGAGGGGCAAATGAAGATGAATATAAATGAAACAAATTTCTAATTTCATTAAATTAGACAACTATTCGTAATAATAAAATTAGCACTGGAGACTAGCTTCCAACGAAACAGTCTACAGAAAAATGGAGCCAGTAATGAGCGCAATCATGAAAAAACGCATATCATTCCTTGGACATCTAATCAGAACACCAGAAGACAGAATCATCGGGAGAATAATAGAAAAATTGTTGAACAGCAAGAGCAGTATTAGGTAGATTACGGAAATCAAGGATATGAGGGAACTACAAATTACAATAGAGGATTTAAGGAACAAAACAAACAAAATCAAGGGGTTCTAGACAAAGAAAAGACAAGAAACCACGATCAACAAACGGACAATGGGTAGGGTGATTTCAGACCGAAAGAAAGTTAAGATCAGAGAGAATGAAGAACTACTGGACTAACAGGAAACTTAAGAATCCTTTGCATAAAGCCGACTAAAGTGGTCCAATAAAATCCATAGAATAATAATAATAAATAGCAATAATAATTATGGCAATAAATAGCTGGGCAGTATCCGTTCTAACATATACATTTGGAATTGTTAATTGGTCCCACACAGATCTGGACAACATCAACAGAAAAACGCGCGCATTCATGACCAAATTTAGAAGACATCATACCTAAGGACGTGTTGACGCCTTTACCTGCCAAGGTCAGAAGGGGGAAGGCGGTTGTTAGACGTAGCAAATCATTCGCAGATTACAAAACTATGAAATTATTAGAGTAGTTACGACCTTCCTCATCAGTTACTTGTTCGTTTAGATAAAGATTACACTCCCCTAAAGTTATCGGAAAATTTTGAACTATCAATAAATGATATAAAATCCCGCGGTGCAAAATGGTTAGCTAAACCCTTGTATGGACAATTCCCAAATTCTCGGCAGGATGCAATTGTTGACAAGGAAGAATCAACTTTATGGCTGAAACACGGTCGACTCCATGCAGAAACTGAAGGGTTTGTGTGTGCTATAGGATCAACCAATCCCAACTAGATATTACAGAAAAGAAATTCTGCATGAGAATGTCGATGGATTATGTAGAACATGCCACACCTGCAATGAAACAATCCAACACATTATTTCGGGTTGTCAAGCACTCGCACTCGCTCCTCTAGACTACACCTGCAGACATAATCAAATGGCCAAAATAATTCACCAGCAGTCAGCTAAAAACTTTAACTTGATTGAAACAGTTACCCTCTATTATAAATTCGATCCACCACCTGTCATGGAAAATAGAAATGCCACTTTGTACTGGGATAAGCAAATCATTACAGACAGTACAGTAGATCATAACAAGCCAGACATAATATTAATAGACCAATCTAAAAGAAAAACTTTTATTATTGATGTAGCTGTTCCTTCCACTAACAATTTAAAAACACAGAACAAACAAAAATTTAAAAATATCAGGCACTAGACAATCTAGAATTAAAAATCATTTACAATGTACGAAATTCTCAACCATATATTTTGCCCCAGTGCAATGAGACCGTCTATAAATTACGATATAATGTATCATTAGAGACCGTCCATAAATTACGCAACGCAAAAATGACCATTTTAACACCCACAAAACCCACCTATAACGATACCTCATCCCCCTCAATTACGTAATGTTCGCACTACCTTGCCTCCTCCCGTTAAGAAATTTTTTTGATGCTTTTCGGTACACGCGGGGGAAAATTTTAATTGACTGAAAAAAATAATTTAAGATTTGCGATCTTATTATGGACGAATAACATTTATTTTGTGATTTGAAGAACACAACGTTTATGTCGTCGTGTTATTCGTCCATAATAAGATCGCAAATCTTAAATTATTTATTTTGATTATATAATGGACGTTAATAGTAGTAGAATTTGATACACTTACTTAACTGTTCGTTACTCATTGTACTCTCAATGAGCGATTGAGCACATGGATTTTTGAGACAAACATTTAAAAAATCCCCATAAAACATACCGTTATGGAACACCAAGCTGACCTCCTCACCCAGACGAAAAGCAATGTAACTATATCACAAATCCCACCCCCAAGGGGAGTAACGCCATTTATGGACGACTTCTTAGCACCAAGCAAGCTTTCATAAGGAGAAATTGGCGCTTTTGACACTGGATTACACAAAACGGCGTAGATGTTCTGGGAAAGAATGCGAATACGTATATGTCGATAGAATATTTCGTTACTCAGCATACAAGCGAAAAATACCTTTATATTTAGCATATTTTTATTGACAATTGAAGAAAATTCGTTCTATTACGTCAGAAATTGTCTTGGTTTAGAGAGCAATATCCAGAGGTATTAAAATCCTCACTCCATTCATATTCAATCCGTTATGAATCAGTAATACATTAAATCAAAATATTCACCTTTAAAAACCTGTAACACCAAGACTCTTTTGCGTTCTGTCAAAAAATTGCAGACACGCTTTTCTTATAGCACAGTAAGACATTTCCTGAGTTTAAAAGTGTGCTGACTTCGAAAATAATTCGTCATCCATTTCACAACACTGCAAAGAAGACAGCGAATCTCACCTAGTACACGGGGGCCAAATTTTTCTCTTTCTCTGGCCGAACAGAACCCCTATAAAAACTATTCATCTCAAAATGATAAAATATATTTAATGACATTAAGATGCACTGTTTACAATATATATTGATTGTTTTATAAACACTCAACTTTTCTATTCTTGGTTTAGGTCTTCCTTAGTTGTAACACATTGTAATGGCATCTCAAAGATCTACGTCATTATCTCAATATACCACCATCCCACGCAACAATATAATTCGAACTTCGAGTTCATCCAAAGTTCTAACAGTCTTAAGGTAAAATTGCCGTGTGCACATTGGTAACAAAATGTCACCTCCCTCAGAACACTAAAATTGGGTGAAAAAATTCATAAAGTTTTAAACCATCTTAATTAGATGTGAAATATAGTATTTTTCACGACTATTAACACTCCCAGAGTCACGCAACCCTAAAAGCCACATCTAATGTGCTCGGGCGCGGGTTTTTGCAGTTTTGTCGCAAAACGGTCAGGTTTTCGAGAAATATATCTATATGAAAAATTTTCCTCATTAAATTAAACAAAAAAGGTAAAAACCAATTCTCATTCTTGTATATTCCTAAATTATTGTGGGTTTAATAATTCGTCAGAACGTCTGACTCTCATTAGATGTGGAAAAATTTACCTGAATTTTCTGAACACAGCTTTGCAAACATGGTGAAGAACTTTCCATTTATAAGTCTATCAGTCCACAGTGGATGAATCCAGTATTCTTTACAGTTGTATCCGGTTTTCAAATTAAAGAAAATGGAAAGGGGGGCACTTTTGAAGCTTCTTTTCACGTTTCAATACAATTCTGTATAAAGTGTCAAGAAAATTGTCCAGAAAAAGCCGTTATGTTCATATTAGGGGAGGCATATAAAAGGATCCAATAGTTTTGTAATTTTGTATTTAATTCTAATATACTATATACATTATTATTATTAAAATAACTAGATTTCTAAAATGCCTTATTGTAATGATATACATATATTCTAGGAAATACTGTCGGCACTATAGTTGAAATTACAACTTAATTTAGACAATTATATTGATAATCAGGAGAGGTGATACCATTTTTCCCTGGTGGGGAATAAAAATAAGATGCGAAAGTTGAGAAAAAAGTTAGATAGGGGGAAATTCCCTGGTTTCTCTCCGTTTAATTTGAACTCGGTTGTATCTTTTCCTGTTTCTGATGACAAGTGCACAGGTAACCGACTCCTCAAGACCTTGCCCGTCTTGACGAATGTCACTCCTTGACTTTCACTGTAAGCGCGCGTAGTTAAGAAATCTTGGGTGACGTGACAATGAATGTTACCCTGACAAAAATAACCAATGCGCGCCCAGTCTCACAGAGACAAAATAAGAAATTAGTTAACCCCTTATTTCCAACTTCGGTACACTCGAAGTCATCATACTTTGTCTCGAGAAATTCAACTTAAGAAAAAAAATCTCGAACGGCAACGCATTGTGTTTATTAGTTCATTGTATATTAGTCGCAGTAAATTACTTGATTGTCCTCAATGTGGTCATAAGCAGTTTGTACCAGCTCTCTAGAAAATAAATTATTCATTTATTTATTGTCAGTCTAACTGGTTTGATGTTGGTGCAGAACCTATACTCAATGTAGCCAGCGTTTTTACTTCGCCATCGTCCATAAGAGAAGTGATAAGGGTATCACACGTTCTGTTGGCAAGACATTTGAACTCTAATCCATTGCCAACCTCGGACACCAATTCAATTCACTTGCTCTTGTACTTCTGTACTTCCTGCATCGAGCGTGTGGAACGAATATTACCTGGTATCTTTGTTTGTTGTGTTATTATCTAGTATTTTTACAGCAAATAGTCTCTTTTGTGACTACTATTATTATATATTTGGATATTACTTAAATTCTTGGTAACCACGCTTTTCCTGAAATTTTTCTAACAAGATGAAGTGGGACGCTTTAACCAGCTGTAGAGAGTGACATTATGGACCGCTGCCTGCACGCGAGGGAGTTTCGAGGATTTGTGTCGTGGAGGTTGGCAATTTGTTTAAGGCAGCCATATTGTATAATTTTAGACAAAGTTTCGTAACATTCAGTTATAACTGAACTACACAAATCTGATCGTTTTATTTATTTATTTACACGTGACGTACTTACAAAAGTTTTGGATGACCCCGCGTTAAACACGTTACCAAAGGTTCAGGAGGTCGCTAAATAGATTCTTGGTCGGGAGGATTTTTATTGATTTTACTTGGAACTGCACCGTAGGTTTGATCGAGTAACATAAGAGGGGGATTAGATAGATTTCAACTATTCCTAAGACTTAGAATGTAATAAAAATAATTATAAAATGTAGGCAGTAAATTTTTCTATTGCGACAGTTCACACCGAAGACTTGCGTGAATTATTTAAAAAAGAAATTGGAAACAGTTCAAAATAGCAGAAATATATTTTGCAATAGAAATAACGTAATAGCTCTCACTCGCAAACAATTTAAAAATGTTGAGATTTGGATACTAGGTTTCGGCGCTACCGCTGAATAGTTAACAAAACGCCGAAGTTATGCGCCAAAATAAGATGGTTATAAAAATATTCATGGGCATCTACTACCAGTGGAACAATTTTAATAAAACGAAGTTCCCTGAGTAAAGCTGGGTACCCGCATCTTTGCTAGAGTGAAAGTATTGTTTTTGAAAAACTTTTCTCTTTAAATTACTATTGAAATATGTAAGAAACAAGTGATGGAAAGCCATTGCACAAACTTTCTCGTACACATAGTGACAATGTTCCATAAAGAGTGGGGTTATTTTTGGCATAGTCCTCTTATATTTATTTCTCTATATTTAGGTCGTCTTCATGTTTCTATTCGAATTGTTTATTAAAGATACCCAGTGGCGGATATATAGTGGGGGGGGGGGGCTAAGGGGGCATTTGAAATGAACTCTTAACAGATAAAATTGATGTTAATAAATGGCATACTTTGTAAAAGTGCTACCAGATTAATAAAACAATATTAATAACTTTAATAAATAATTCTTATTGTTATTAATAATATCAAATCCCGAGCAACGCCGGGTAATCAGCAGACATACTATAGAGTGGCGGTTCTACAGCGTAATCAAGGGGGGTTCTAACCGGGGAGCATTTTTGTTTAAAAATTACGGTTTTACAACACAATTTTTACAAATATTACCTCGAAATAAAATGTATCAAATAAATAATTAATCTGGTATTATTAATAACAATAATATTATCAATAACAATTAAAATCTGGTAACACTTAAAGATATGCCATTTGTCATCTTCAATTTTATCTGTTAAGAGTGCAAGTCCAATGAGGGGGGGAAGGGCTATAGTCCCCTTAGCCCCCCATACACACACACACACAGATCTACCACTGTTCACATAAAAGAGAAAGTAAAAAATAGCAGGATGGTGATTTTCAAACCACTAACCGAAATAATTAAATCAATCAAAACAATACAATGATGATAAATTTGATGCGTAGAACCAACCATAAATGAAAGAAACATTTTGGCGTGTTTTTTCTCTTATTAGTAAAATATTAATACATTTCTGTAGATTTGTATTTAGTTCGGTGAAAGAAGATGAAGTCTTTGCTGGTCGACAGTCTTATAATTTATACTCCATAATTAATTAAAAGAATTAGTCTAAACGATTTAATCTCCTTTCAAACTCAGCTGAAACCTTTAAATTTGCCGTAATTATATAGTGTTTAGATTCATTTTCTTCGGATTTTATGTTGATTGCAAATATAACGTTAAAATGGTAATAATAAATAAAGTAACATTTGCTATTCCTTGGACCCAGTTGGATCTGGAAAAGCCGAGAAGTGTGCTCATTAAGAATGGATGGATCGGCAAAGCTCTGAAGAGTGTCTTAAGCTGTGGACACCCACTTTTGTTTGCAAATAGGTCAACATCTTGCCCAGTTACCCTTCAAAAACTTGTTTACGCCCTCGGTCCTGGATGATTATAAAAAATAGTGACAGTCGTTTTTGTTGCGATGAACTATAAAAAAATAGTATCAGAAGTTTTTGTTGAGAAAATGACCTTATTGTGATGAGATACGAAAGTATAATTTTTCTTGCGGTAGTTTGAAACGTTCATTTCTGGTACCTCGACCCAATGTTGTCTCAAAAATTAAAGTAACCAGGGTTGACGCTCGATTAGAGGGTAACACGGAAGATCCACATAAAAGCAAGCTATACCAAAATTCAGGTTAAACCTATCCTAATCCGCGAAATGGATATGGAGGAAATATACTTATCATGGCTGTTTAACTTATTATTGTGGACAGGGCGGATCTATGGTACTATAACCCCACCCCTTCCCAATTGGATCTGAACTCTCAGCAGATAAAATTAAAATTGATGAAAGGCAGACTTTGTAAAAGTGTTATCAGATTTTTCGCACACTAAATTTACATGTTACAGACAAACGTAATACAAATTTGTAATATAATTTCTGCGTGTTACGTGCACAGGTTGAAGCAACTTGTAACACAATACTAGCCTACGTGTTCTATACAGGCTAAACTATGCAATACTTGTATAAGCGATACTGCGCAACCGCATTGCCGACAGCACAACTCACGACTAGCCTCCAATGATGTTGACGCGTTGTGGATGCATTAGGCGACGTCTTTCTTCACAGGATCTTTACCTGCCCAGATGATGGGACGGTATTGAGATATTGGAAATTTGTTTTTTCTACATGCTTCGGCAAGCGGATTTCTACTCATTTACGGGATGCCGTTTTTTCTGTTTGTTGATTGGTTCATTATGTCTGAATTAAAAATATATTATCAGGAATTATTCGATTTTTATCTTTATAAAATTCTCATTTGGTCACGAAATCCTTATCCTCCATTTTAAACAATTTCTAAATTTAGCTACCATTTAAAAAGTTAATTATCTATTTGATTGATTATTTTATATAAAATTTTCATAAATATATTTTAATAAAGAACCTCAACTCAGCATACTTCTATAAACATTATCTGTGGTGTAAAACCATAATTTTTAAACAGAATTGGTTATTTCACGCTCCCCAGATCTCTCCCAGGTTAGCCCACCACCCTTTTGATAACGTTCTGGGCCCGCCGCAGATTGTAGGTACAGCAAGAAAATAGTTGGACGTTTCTCGATGTATATTCTTCTTTGAAAATTCATAATACGAGAATTATCACATTGATTGATCTCATTTTAACATGTTGAGAAAGGTATATAAACATATGTCTTAAATTTATTTTGTTCTATAGTCCCGAGAGGACGTTATTGCACAAAGTTATAAACTATGATTTCTTTCGATGAAGGAAGATTGTAAAAGAATTAAAATTTGTTTCGTTAGATACATTTCAGTTCAAATAGTCAAAACTATTAATCTTTTTTTTTTGTAATAGAGAATGATCTGATAATAAATTTTATGCGGCACAGTGATAGTAAGCAGTGGCGGATCTCCATCGTAATCAAGGGGGGGGGGCGCTAACCGGGGAGAATTTTTGTTTAAAAATTGTTTTTAAAACACAAATTTTATAAATATTACCTTTAAATAAAATGTATCAAATAAATAATTAACAATCTGGTATCATTAATAACAAAAATTATAACTAATAACAATTGTTAATCTGGTAACACTTTTACAAAGTATGCCATTTATCAACTTCAATTTTATCTGTTATGAGTTCAGGTGCATGGGGGAGGGGCTATAACCCCCTTAGCCCTCCCTCCCCCCATAGATTTTGTTTCTCAACATTTAATAAAGTTACCTATAAAGTCACTTTCATCTTATTACTGAATAAAAATTAACTTTTTCGAAAATGTTGATATTTTGTCGAATATTTGGTTTGTAAATAAAACTGCAGGTCGAAATACTGAACAAAACTTCCCAAAGAGTAAATGTCATAAAACATATTTATCATATGCATACTATTTGAAAATTCAGTAGTTTTTTTCTTTTGAAGTGATTTCAAAACGTTGCATGGAGCAAAATGAGCACTGTGCTAAACACGTACGTGTCAACATATATTTTGAGTTATTATTTTCTAATACTTGCATTTTCAATTGAATCGCTTTTTTTTAAAGGAACATATCGACATTGGTCGAATATTTGTTTAACTCAGAAACTCTGAAAACCATGGATCCGACGCAAATTGGTCCTTTGCGACTATTTTTTCGTGTCACTCGCTTTCACACCCCTGTTCAAGGGCGCAAGGGGTGTCTTATTGCCATGGGTACTGAATTTAGACTTAAACGATATCAGAAGTACCAATATCTCAGCGAAGCCGAAAACTTTGGATTCGTCACAAATATGTTACGATAATTTTCTCTTTTCAACCCCTTCCCTAGAGGCATACGGGGGCTGATCGTGAACTTCAGTGAAATCGGAAGAGTTATTATGCGTTTCAGCCTTCCTTCCTCTATCCAAAGGGTGTATTTTTCCTCATGGAGGGTGATCGTGGAGTTGAATTTCATTGGTAATGTCGGTATTCCTTTCAGAGGTCCCCAAAATTTATATAATCTACACCAATATCGGTCGTTTTCCGTATTTTTACTTTTCACCCTATTCCCACAACCCCGTGGGTGGTAATCCATCATGTGTACTGGTTATGGACTATCGCGGTACGGGGGGTGGGGGTCCACTACTCGTGTCAGCGGCTACGACAACTACGGTGTCAAAACTAATATCGGGGTTTTTCATTGGTTTTACTTGTCACCTTCTATCTACGGGGTGCTAAGGGTGTATTTTCACCCATGCGGATTAATTGTCGACTTAAGCAGCAATGGATGTGACACTAATTCTCTCAAATTCATGTAATCAATCTTAAAATCGGTCATTTACGATCATTCTTTTCAGATCATTCCTCCTTCCCAAAGCGAGCTAGCCGCCACAGTGCTTTTCGCTGTATAGTCAGATACATTTTACGACGCGTACTTAACTTCAGTTGCCCCACCGGTGGCGCAGGTGGTAGTGTTGCCGCTTCTCACCATGTAATCCAGGGCTCGATTCCCGATGGGCCAGAAAATTTGTAGCTTTTCACATTAATGTCCCAGTTCATATAGCTGTGAGTACTGAAAAGCCAACCTTCCTTTAAACAGCTCCTCCTAGTATAACTACTACTAACCCATCCACCTGGGCCAAGTTGTTGGTAAACCCAGTTAAACGGTCCACTAACAATGACCTACCACCCAACTCCTACCTCGTATCGCTCCATGTAGATAAGCTTCAATAGCACGCTACATTTCCCATTTACAAATGCTACAATAAAAAATAAAACCTAGTTGAAACTTCGTGTTTGATAGAGCTCAAAATATTCGTCCATCAAAGTGTCGCAAGACATTAATAATTTATTTATCTAATGAATATATTACACGTTTCTGCTCTTGGTCCGATTTCGTAGTAATACAAACGGATCTTTTGATATGCTAAAACAACAGCTAAAGCTACTTCTCTGTTATACTTAAAAATCTCTGGCGACGATTGTAGCTTGATTATTAGTGTTGCAT
Source organism: Laupala kohalensis (assembly GCA_002313205.1). NCBI lineage: Eukaryota > Metazoa > Arthropoda > Insecta > Orthoptera > Trigonidiidae > Laupala > Laupala kohalensis. The sequence goes on from NNCF01126978.1 coordinate 228,741, forward strand.
CTTTGTGACGAATTTCGGAGTGATAAAAGCACTTCCAATGAAAGAGCTGCATCCTTCTACTCACATTTTTCAGCGTTATTTCAATAGAATAAGTACTTCGGGGTTATATTTCCGTAAACTAAGCAGTTCCTCACCTCTTACTCAGATGGGGCGCGTCTTCAAAGACTATGGGTGTCTAAAATTGCCAAAAGAAATTATAACACGAATATAACTTCTTTAACAAATCTTTAGCAAAAGTTTGGCAAGCGATAATCATCAAGATGCCAACATCCCGATTTTGGCCGTATCATTTCAGCCTCTTGAAACTTCAGATCTGAAGGAATACATTTATAGTCAAAAAAGCAGTTACAAACTACAAATGACCTGCGTGGCGGGCAATAAACTACAACGAAAAGAAAAACTTTCTGCTAAAAGACGAAAAGTAATTCGACCTCATCACAATGATATTATTAATAAAAATAACAATTACATTATTCATAACAAAAACAATTATAACTAATAACAATCTGGTAACACTTTTACAAAGAATGCCATTTATCAACTTCAATTTTATCTGTATAGAGTTCAGGTCCAATGAGGGGGCTATAGTCCCCTTAGGGTCCCCCTATAGATCCACTACTGAACCTCATGTTTCTTCCTGACACCCTCAACTATGGTAGACAAATTTACAAATATAACAAGCAGTCGCAACTATGCGTTCCCCTCACACAACATGTAAGCGAAAATTTTCGGGTGTCCTTACCCTGACACAAATATTCTCTTTAGTCTGAGTACAGGTGGATATGTTCAAGAGTGAAATTTAACTGACATGCAATTTATTATTAGTTGTGATATGTTAAAAATCCGTTCCACATGCGAGGAGGTAGCATTTGATAGTTTCCAATATTTCCCTAGTATATTTTCTTGTTAGTTTAAGGTTTCTTTAAAGAGTGGATTTTTTAGTATGTGATCTACATTACTTAGTTTTAATGTAAGAAGGATTGACTGAATGTGGTTCAGAAACTCACTAATAATGGATTTAAAACTACATAAAATTGAATTTGATAAAAAATATGTAGTATCAGAAAACTTCAGCATATAGTAAGCCAAGTTTTAAATAATATATTAAGATTTTCTGCTTTCAGTTATTGAGTAAACAAATTTGATATTATGAAGCTTTCTATATCTCATACAAAGCAGATCTCCTTCACTTTGACATCTCACATGAAACAGATCTCAAAGTTAAGATGTTTACAATAATATAACTACTTGCCATTATATTGTGTCCACTTTATGAAATAGATATACCCATGATATGTTTATTCTTTCATTTTAACCAGGAAATGTATATCACTGGCATATGTATGATGTAATATGGACAACTTGGTTCAAACCATTAATTTTGGAACTGTCTGACGAAAGTAAACAAAATATTAAAATCAACAAATATATTAAATACCATAAAATACATAGCGAGAAATATTCTTGGTATATTCATTAAGACATATAAATAGTTTTTAAATTAATCTTTATAATATTTTGAACACCGATGAGAATCAGAAATTATTAAAGAATAATTGAAACGGATGTATTTCTACATACATACAACAATGAACAATTACATGAACATACCAAACAAGACTGCTGCCAAAATATTAAAAAAAATTAATTTATATGATTAATATAGGTAGCATATTAGTAACATAAGAATATTTTTAACCAAAAAAATCCTACGAAGTTATCTCAAATTATTAACTGTTAAATTAGCACTTATTACACTTCTGAACCATTAGAAAAGTACTTTGGTAACATTGCTGAATAAATGCCATTCTTGCGATGTTTGTAAAATAGTGGAAATATGAGATGAATATTTAATTAATAATAATTTTAATAATTCACTACGAGGCATACGGTTCCCTGAAAGATGACTTACACTAATAAATGCTCCACATCCACAATTTAGCGCTTAAGTTCCCAAATACAAGAAATTTCTTTTGAGTTTTTATGATACCAGACACATCGAATATTGAGAAAGGGACAAAAAAACAGACAACAACTCAATAGTAATTATAAAAATATGTATACCATATCATAAGTTACAAAAGTGATATCAATAAATATATGATACAAACACATTAATGGAATACACATAAACGTTAAATTACAAGAACACTTAATGGAACACTTAATTAAGAACACAAGCTGGAGTAATAAGAGAGACAATGTAATAAAAGAAGAAAAACTACTATAACTAATAGTATTTCTCCACAAATTTTGAAATTTCTCTATTGCTATTGATTAAATGAACTCTTGTCAACTTTTTTTCTCTAATTTCTCAATAACATTTTTAGTCAAAAATTGATTCCAAAACTTTGCATGGGGTAATGCAAGAATGTTTCAAAAATTGTTTTTAAAATATTAAGGACAAAAAGAGACAGGCATCTCAATGCTTGTATAAAGTAATGTAAAATCAAGAGGAATAATGGAAGACATCTTAAAACAGTTCTGAATTCGACAAAGTTTTGACTAAGAAATATTTATAGCAGTTATTAAAATATTATAAGTTGAACAAAAGATACAAAACTTGATTCTTGAAATTAATTTATTTTAATATATTCTGTCAAAGAAAGTAAATATATGCTTTCCTATTGTTCTACAAAATCTACATAGATCTGATATGAATACAAAAATTGAGATTGCCAGATTAAAAACATTTTTTTAAATCAACATAAGAAAACTGGCTGAAAAGTACAGCTTTTGTGACAAAGTGTACCAAATAAAACTAATATACCATACTAAATTTTAACTTAATATATTTTTACTGTTTTTAGGTATTGAAAAAAAAGTCTTATTGTTATTGTTCTTCAAATATCACTTATGTTAATTCACTCTATTTTTCACTTCACTACCCAAAGTAAGAAAAATCTGTCATTATAATATAAAATAAGGCAATAAAAAATAGACCTAAAATTCAAATATAAAGGTTCCCAAAATTGTACATCTTTGTTATATTCTCGGTCAAAAAGTTTCCTATCAATAAATTTCAAAAACCTAACTAAGTTTGAGTAAAACCAAAATTAAAAAATTGCAAATTTTTAACTGTTGTGTTATAAAGATAATGTGTTATAAATAAAGACTGTTGTGTTATTTAAATAAAGAAAATCTATTGATGTCACTAGATTTCTTTTAAGAATTTTTAAAATTTGAAAATGTTTTTTTTAAATATTATTACTACTAAATATAAAATAGATGACAAACTATAGTAATGAACAATATACAATTACCATAATTAATCTGTAGATAAAACTTATCCAGAATACCTCATGATATATTTATCCTCTCACATACGAGACTTTCATAGGTGATTGTACTGTCAAATAAACTGACAGAAGAAATAAAAAGGTAACTATGAAAATTAACAGAAGAAACTCAAATACTGGCAGTTCAGATGTGAAACAATGCAAATGCAACCTAAAAACCTTATCAGTGTAGAATAGTAGCATACAGAATGAATTGTTTCATGAAGCACAACAACCAATACAAAACCTATTCAAGAAAGAAAAACCATTCTCTCCAAATAATCGTGTCAGATGAGTAAACCATAATTCATCAAACTAAGGAAGCTAACAAAGATCAAATATACATATTGCAGTGGTGGTGATTGACATTGTAAACAAACTTGACAGCTGACCTACACTGATCTTGATCTTTCATTCACTTATACTTCCAGGTGGCATGATTGATACTTACTTTCGTTGACAGAGTTCTTCTTTTGGTCCACTTTCACCGCCATTGATAGAGACATCATTGAAGATATTGGCTAGTTAATGCAGACAGCAACTGGTGAATTGTTATTATCACAGATTCTGGTCAATATACGTAGTACACAATCCTCACCACATACACAATTTATAAATTATACACAACACAGTTTTCCAGCACTAAATAGACACAAATCAAAACGTGAAATGGGAAGCATTCTGAACAATCATAAATAAATTCGTACACCCAAAACTCACTTATGCAAAAATAGAAAATGTCGGCGTGATGGAACAGAGAACCAAACAGAACAAAACGTGAAGTTCTTTGAAACCATAGATAGAAAACTTTCACTCAATAGGTAATGTCGTTCACCGCATAAGACCTACCAACAAAAAAAAGAAACTACATTGTCTCCTGAAAGTAATAAAATCCTCCAAAGTGTATGTTAAAAGAGCATCCAAAACTAACGGTACATAGGTTGCTAAATAGCAGATGATATTAGAAGATAGCAAGCTTCCCGAAAGAGTGTATTAACCTCTTTGGTAAGTAGCATTTCTAGTTCTGAAATTTGTTACTTGGCACCGCCAAAGCACAGCACCCATGTACCGAATTGGAGTCGCTGAACTCTCAACACATGCCGCATATGAACCGCGAAATTTAAAATGTTCCCACAATTTAACGTTATTCCTGCTTTTTTCTAGTTATGTAAATGATAAAGTTTACTTTCTTATTATTAATAATGTAATAAGTTTATATAACGATTGCGAGAAAAAGGACTACATTTGGAAATTAAGAAAATCTACTTTACTAAATATTTATTTACTTATTCATTTGGTATATATACCAAATAATAATAAATAATACAATTTTGTTCCATTATCTGATTAGCCCATACATGTTTGACATGGAACCATCGGATAAAATCAACATTTGAACTTTTTTATTGTGGTCACAAAGTGTCATAAAAGCTGTTGGTATAAAAGCATAAAATGGGGCAAAAGTTATTCCTTCCAAATATATCCTCACATAAGATTTATTATTTCTGTTTTAACGGTAATTGAAGAGAAACATTTTTTAAATCGAATACATTTACTTTGTTTCCTCGCCAACACTGTTCTTCGGCTCATCAAAACCTCGTAATAATTATGCAGGAAAGATAACACGCATTAAGTTGGTTTTGGACTATCAGATTTTCGTGTATGCGAGATTTCTTGATACTCACGAAGGAAGTGTGCCCATTTAGTTCATGGCTAAAACGATAGAAAAAGCAAAAGGNCATTTAGTTCATGGCTAAAACGATAGAAAAAGCAAAAGGGAATATTTTTATTGATCACAAAAAAATTGATCTCAAGATTTTCAAGGTTATCTGTACTTGGTTTCCTTGATTACGAATTTGGAGTATCATATTTCTCAGTAGGCAAGTCTTCCAGATCTGTAATTTGATCCCGAATGATGAACTTGTGGAAATAATTTTGAATGCGTGTCGTTAAAAAATATCCGATTACATTTGACGGCAACGTCAGTATTACAACTTGACGTCAACTGAACAGAAGAAGATTCATACATTTATCCCTTCTTAAACGAAAGTCATTCTGAATTCATTTTCCCTTTTCATATTTCTGGAATCTATTTTTCACGATTTGCATCAACTAAAGTTGTTCAGTTTGAGAATACCGGTTCGAAACACGAAACTTGGTTGGTGAGAAAGAAAACCAACAGTTACTCTGTTACAAACATGTAAAAATTCCAATTTCTAATATCAAACTATATATTCATGGAAATACCTAAAATATGCAAATACTATAATAAAGAAAAAAGTAGTTATTTAATCTAAACGGATGTAAGACAACACGATACCTTTCTTACCGGAGACCCATTATTAAGCAGTGGTGTAGAATGGCAAGGAGAGGGAATCATGGCGCAGACTTCAAAATATTGACATTTTAACCCCTTTTCACAAATTTGAAGTAAAGAATCAGAAATCCAAGAAATACATTATTGGATATTTAAATTACGTTTACAAATAAAAATCAAACGAAAAATTGTTCATTTTAACCCAATTATCCCTTTAAAATCGTAATACCGAAAATTCATTTATAGTGAACCATTACAATTCAAAGAAACGTCTTTCAAAACTATAAAAATTTATATTTCCTATCTTTACTTTTATCTCCACGCTTGGGAATCAGATATACGCATAGATTAACATACAGCATACATGTTAATTGCACGATGGTATAGCATACCCTATAACTTGTACAAACTTTCACTATAAATCAATCCGGGTTTGTTAATAAGAGAAATTCTTTCATATCCGGTATCTTAGGTGCACATCTGACCTTTGTTCTTAATTGTCTAACATTTTAAAAAATAGCATCATCCTTGTTCTCAAAATCTATGATAACAATGCCAACCTCTGTTATCTGAACTCCCGTTCTGTTTGTTTATCCATTGCTTTGCCAGGAAATTCAAGAAATGAAATTTTAAAATCTTGATTATTTTTTATTGAATATATATATTTACAAAACCTTGATTGACTTTTTATTGAATATCTATATTTTCTAAAACTACTTGCCTTTGATTTCTGACCTGCCAAAATCTGAAGTTTGAAATTTAGATTTTACGTCGTTATTTTAAACGTTGGACTGTTTTTCCACTCTTATCTGAGGAAATAAATTACTCAGCAAAGAGCTATGGGACAAAATAATGTACAAGGAAGACCATAAATAACTGTAATCTACAACGCTATATTAGAACCACTAATACTCTGGGAATCATGTACTCCTGAACTTTGTATGTTAAAAAGGACCCTATTGAAATATTTTAACGCTGCTTACACATTATGAAACACATCAGTAGCTTGAAGCTGATTATTAACTTAACAGACGAGGCAGTGGACACGTAGGAATACGTAACGTCTATTTCAGTTGAAATTGAAAGATTTCTCTACACTAGCAGTGGAAACAGAATCTACAATTACAGCTAAATCGACTTTTTTCGCGAATCGCTCTCTCAAACAATGGAACGATATCTACAGTTTTAAATCAAGATAAATTTACGGTGAAAAAGGCTGTAAAACCTTGGAGGGCGATGAACTAACTTGTTCTCAAAAAATTCCGATCAAGGATTCCAAGACCGTAGCAAAATAATATTTGACACTCTGAAATAAAAGAAAGTTTGCTACTTGAAATAAACTGTAAAAAAATTTCACGGGTGATTTTGTATGCATGCAGCCATCGCAAACTACTATAGTAACAAAGTACCATTATTTCCGTTAAAGTTACCCCCGTGAAAAACGGCAAGCTATCCGATGTACACAGCTGTGTAGTGGGTTGCATCATACGTCACCAAAGGAGAAATAACGAACAAATAAATGTTAATAAACTACGTCAAATTAAAGTAAATAATTACTGTGCAAACTGATGCAGTATTAATATCCTATAAACTCAATAAAGGAAACTTACAGAAAACACTAAATTGGAACAGCTTTCGGGTTAGGAAGTGTAAAAAAGAGCATGAAATTTTCGCACTAGCACTTTGAAATACATCCCTAACGATTTGTTTTTCAGAAAAAAAAATAAATATATATATANNNNGCACCAGGTTATCTGCTGGTCAATAAATATTTCACAACCATAATTTTGGAAATTTACTAATTTCAGAAAATATTTTATTAAATAATTATTTAGCTTAGTAATGTTATAAAACTTGTTGAAAAATATAAATTTTTCTTTCTTAAATTACTGATAAATTAAATTATTTTTACACATTTTTAATAACGTTCTATCAATACTTTAGGTTAGTAGATAGATAGCACTAACATAATTGTTTATTATGGAAGAGTTAATTTATATCTCATTGATAATCACAAAGCATTGTGCAACAGTCACAGCAATTATTGTAATTTCAAGCAAGAATAAGGAAGACACGTTACACCACAGTGAGAAAGATTGTGTACGTGAACTAAATTTATCACTTTGAAATTAAATCATTTTTCAAATTACAAAAAATTATATAATATATTAATTACACATTTTTCTTTTTCCATTCACAAGTCACTTAATCGCAGGGTGCCTCAAGTTGCCAACCCCATATGATTCCCAAGTGGCCCACCTGGTTCCACATACAAGGACACAAGTATAAGAAAGTTCTATCAAAGACTAAGTACAGAATTAATGGCAAAATTAAGTAGCAAAAAAATGAATGGATCATAGTAATGAGCTGACACTAAAATGCACATTTGAAAAAGAAAAAAATACCACTGCAAGTCACTGGGGAACTATAGCACATTTTTCCACTGTAATTCTATAATTAACATTCTCAATTGTATTTTTAATTATGACTAAATAGAACAAAACAGTTCTAGCCTTAAAAGCCTGCAGACAAATCATGTCACAAATATTGAGTTATCTCACTACAATAGCCTATTCAATATAACCATCAATGGAACAGTAAAAAGTCTTGACCTATGACTTCACAACAAACCTATGTTGTTTTTTGGTGTGGGGGAAGTGGCTTTAGGGCTCATCAACGGCAAGGTCATTAGAACCCTTCCTATGATTAAGACAAGAGGTCCATACTCAATAACTGTTATGATCAAACAAAATAAGTCCTTGAAATCTGTGCAGTATAATTTCTCACAATCTGAAAAAGGAGGTCCACATAAATAGAACTATGAACTCAACTGTTTGGCAACAAGAAACTGCACATAAAGATTCCAAACCATGATTGAAAACAACTATGGTTAAATTTGAAACGTGTAATACTCAAGTTATCTACCAATATATATATATATAATATAATATATATTCAATATTTATTATTCCTAATTCTACTTCAGAGAAAATCAGTCACTTACTTTAGCCCAGAGGCCATTTTATATTAGCCATTTGATTGCTATATTCAATATTTATTATTCCTAATTCTACTTCAGAGAAAATCAGTCAGACTTACTTTAGCCCAGAGGCCATTTTATATTAGCCATTTGATTGCTAAGGCACAAGATGGTTATAAGGCCCCACCCATGGCTCAGGTGGTAGTGTTGTCACTTCTCACCAGTCATCCCAGGTTCAGTTCCCAATAGAGCCAGAAAATTTGTAGCTTTTCACATTAATGTCCCAGTTCATTTTGCTGTTACTGAAAAGTAAACCTTCCTTCCTCTATCCAGCTCCTCCTAGTATCAATAACTAACCTCTCCAAGTGGGCCACATTTTTGGTACATCCAGCCAAGCTGCCCACCTACAAACAATAGCCTTCCACTCATCTACGTCCTATCACTCCATGTAGATAAGCTTCAATAACACATTCCCCATTCACAAATACAATTTAAAAAAGTTATTAAAACTAATGTGCAATATTTACTGAAAACACTATATTGTTTCTCATCAAATTTACTAAATCTCTATTCCTAACACTCGGAAATGTTCATATTATGGAATATGTTCATACTATGTACGATACTATGATTCTGATCACAATTTTCTATCTTCTCTAATTGGACATTCCACATAAAATATTATTTCTGACATGTATAACGAAAGGTTGTTCCCTAACGATATATTTGATATACAACATACTTTAACTCACGGGTCATAATACTCTTCTAAGCTGCCAGATGGACAGCACAGCCGAAGATAAAAAATGAGAATCGTGTTATTTAACTACTCTGATGACTGGATTATTAGGATTGGATAGAATTTTATGATAAGAGTAAAAACACACATCATGCACAGCAGTAATGCAAACCTGCACCTCTATCAATAAGCCAACTGACCTTTACTTCTCTTTGTAATTGTCAATGCTCACAATCCATTATTAGATACTTCACAAGGAGAAAAGGAAGAGAACAGGCAAACTAGACACGGATTCTTTTCCACCTTGAATATCAATTACCATTTCATATGGGTGCTTTGAAAATAATTGATAAATTACTTTAAAATTTTTAATATAGCAGAAAATTTAGAATATTCAAACATTATTCTAAAAACTAAGCCTTAATACCAATATCCTGAAATTACAAAAAAATATAATACAAGGCTTAAAATTACTACACTTGATACTATCACAAACTTTCAAGAGCACACAAAATTAAAAATAACTAGGCTGAAAAATTATTTAATCACATAAAAGTAATTGACAGTTTTAAATGAAATAGCACTTTAAACTAGAAGAAACTTCTCAATCAAAGAATCATTGAGCATTACACGAAAATTAAGTTCAGTGACATCTCATAGTGAAGTAACCTTGTTTTATTCTCTGAAGCATCAAGTTTAGTCCAGAATCTCGTTCTTGAGAACCCAACCGTCATCAATGATTTTAAACAAAATCACAACACTAAAGGGCACACTGATTAGTCCTTCACATAATTTTCTTCATTTCTTGCACTAACATGTCAGAATCAGGAAACTTTTCTTTGCGAGGGGGACCTTTATTTATTCCACTCCAGATGAGAGTCTCTGCAACAAATTAAAAAAAACATGACCAATCTACAAAATACATTTCACATTGGTTTCTGTAAGAATACTGTACACTTATTCATCAATATGCAGTTCACTTTCTAAGTCAGACTGAAGTGGATTGGGTAATTTGGTACTATTCTCTAACAGTGGTCTCCCACTGGAGTATGCACACAAAGCTTTGAATACCAACAAGCACCTTTCAGACTTTACAAGGTTAATGCAAAAAAATATCTACACTAGAATAGTGAGCAGGATAACTTGGGAACTTGCTACAAATATATATTAATACTCCTTAATACTCCACTTAACTTTACATGGTCTATTCACAATAATTATAGAGTTGAGACATAATGAATACCACAATAAATACTGCAAATAGTCAACAAAGGTTGTACCAGATACTTAAAATCTGCAGTTATAAAAACCAACATTCAGGTTCCCAATTTAATCAACAAGAAAGAAATCTATACCACACTAAATCTATACCACAAGACAAATATAGAGGATAGGATCACATCTCGTTTAGAAAAATTTTTGCTCTGAAATGAGCTAGAACTTATGTGTTAACAAAACAAAGAATTTTCAACAATTCCAAATATTGTGTAGTATATACTTCAAATGTTGCCTCTAAGTATAAGACTTGACTGTAGTAGTATCACCATTCCTATGGCATCAAGTTCAATTCTTGAGCAGAGCTGAAAATATTGACTTTAGTAATGGATAACATTATTACATTGGGCATCATATTAAAAAGTATTATTAACTGTATTTTCAATGAAATAATGTACATTGAGAAATACTTGAGTTCTTCAAAGTAATAACCAAATAAGGACTCCCTACAAAAGTAAGTTCAATCAATATGCTGTTTCTTTTTTTACTCCCATTATGAACAAGAACTAGATAATACTAAGCAAAGAAAAAAAATTACAAAGTAATGATCTGTATGTACGTGTGTATATGTGTGTGTGCATGTGTTTTGTTCTGTTTGAAAAACTGACTTCATTCACATTTATAAGTCTTCCTTTCATGACATTTTGGAGAGACCAGGTAAATGGGACTAGAAGCAGACTAAATGAATTACTGACTAAATTTTTAAACTGTCTTAGTGAGAATTTATTTCTCACCACTTTTGGCCAAATATTTGTGGTAAAAACAAGGTCCCCCATTTTCAATTAACCATGAACCAAAGTATACTCTCTAAGTCATGTAATTTTGCCGAAAATTATGCAATATTCTAAAAACTGCCCAACACAAATTGCCAAATTCTACAAATTCGTTATATCTAAATAAATATTTATAGTAGTCACAAAAGTAACTATTTGCTGTAAAGAAATCAAAGTTGAAAACATAATCTAAGACAAGTTAATATTCATTCCACATTCTATGCAGAAGAAACAGAAGAGCACCACAAGCACAAGTGAATTGAAGGCAGATCTTGGCAATAGATTTAAGTTTCCAGAAAATATAATGTCCTGCCAACATAAGACACAAATATCAATACTCTTATGGATCATGAAGAAGTAAAAGTGTTCACTTCACTGTGCACAAGCAGTATACCAACATCAAGCCAATTAGACTGACAATACATAAATAATTATTGTCAAACTGCCACACGACCAGGTTGAAGACAACAGTTATTTACTACGATTAATATACAATAAACTAATAAACAGTGCATTTCCGTAAATGATTTTTTTTGACACAATTTCTCAAAGCAAAGAAACATGACTGAGTATATTGCACTTCAAAGGAATAACTTTCACTGTGAAATTTAAAATTGACCTGGAAGACATTGTTCTTCCCCAACTTCAAAGAAAAGAGAAAACTAATTTCAATATATTTGTGAAAAAACATTTTAGTATAAACTTATTAATGATTATAATACAACTTATCAAATTTTAAACAGGATGCACAAAAAAATAGTAAACCGGAATGGAGGTAAATATGCAGTCTGGCACAAAATTGAANAGAGAAAACTAATTTCAATATATTTGTGAAAAAACATTTTAGTATAAACTTATTAATGATTATAATACAACTTATCAAATTTTAAACAGGATGCACAAAAAAATAGTAAACCGGAATGGAGGTAAATATGCAGTCTGGCACAAAATTGAACCCAATACCACAAAATTATTAGGAACAATACTAGACCACCAGTTACCTCCCATACTAATGAGCTATGTTCCAAGTACACACTACAGAATATATCTGATTTTTTTTTGGTATAACAGGATGGTTAGTATGCAGTTTTATTTTGATACACAGACACTGTTCAGCTGCAGGAGAATCCAAACTTCATTTCCCACCTTGTACCCGCTACTTGTCACTTATAACAATTTCACCGAAGAATGAAATATGGTCCACACATGGTTGGATGAAAATCAATACCATCTTACTCAAGGCTAATTCACCAGAGAAGTTTAGAGGCAATGGTCATGTTGCAACACACATGGAAGTACATAGAAAAAATTTTAGGGTTAGGATTTTACTCTAGCTTCCCAGACATTTTTCAATCACATAAATGTATTATTTTGAAATATTTCTTTGACTTTGCACTAATAGTCCAGTTTTGTATATTAAACAATTTTCCTTTATTTATCATTCAAATAAGTGATTTAGAATGATTAGACGAGTTTGATGAAGATTAACATTGAATAGTCAGGTCCAACAAACCTAACAGCAATTGTGGTCAAACAATTGATTGTATTCATTTCCTAAAATATTGAAATTATCTTACCCTAAACTACAATTACAACCAGTGGGAGGAAGACAAAATTAGTGCAGATCATTTAAAAAAATAATCATCAATATCAACAATGAAAATAATACTTATAATTTTGGAATTGCAATAATATTAAGATGGCACCATGTTTCAACCACATGTGATTTTTTACTTAAAACAAGTCCTGTACCTTTAATACAAAGATAAAATTAAATTATCCAGATATATTGAGAAGTTAAGCAAATTTGTGTTATACAAGCAGGGATTGAACCTGCACCTACGGGCTAGCAAGCCTGGTGCCTTACCTTATCAAGCTACTGAGATAAAAGATACTCAGATCTTGTGGATCATAACCCTGCACTCCAACTCTGCCTCATTCTATTGCACTTGGTAAAGATAAGTATCTCAGATGTTGTGACATGCTCCTGAACTTCCACTTCACAATTAATTAAAATGAAAAATTTGAGATCAAGCAACACGTTAAAGCATAATCAAGTCCCTTTACAACCACAATTTTCAAACCAGTAAATACAAATTATACCAGACTCAACAATCGTTAGAGCAATTTCTTCAACAGCCACCAACAATAGTATTTCAAAATAGTTCACTACGAAGAAAGGAGCAGGAAGACAGATACCATAACCATCACACCAAATTTTGAAATATTCATGCAAATTTCAAAAATTAATTCTCATTATAATCCTCAGTGCTAATCAACCAATCCTTACACATGATAAAAGTCATTGTTTCAATAAAATGTCAATAATATTAGTAAGAAGTAATAAAAATTATGGCATATATTCTTGAAAATTAAATAAACATTACCAAGGTCAACCTTGCCCTCAACAAAGAAAAATGCTAATTTGAAAAAAACAAGCCACTGAATAAAGCACAAGAATTCTAGAAACTATTTAAATTCAGAAGCACTAGACTGATACCTGAGCCATCACTTCTGATCACCACAAACTCAAATGCTCCTCTTCGTGGTGTCTTAGAATTAAGGGTAACACTAAGCTCAGGCCATTCAGCTTTTAAAGCTTCAGATAGCTCCAGAGCTTTGCGCTGAAACACTCGTCAAGATTTACTGAAAAAAAAGGCTCGTCTCAACATATACAATAGTGAGGCATAGTTCTTGTCGAAAGCAATCTCTAATTGAATCGACTAAGAAAGGTTCTACTGAACTCGATTACTACCTAGTACTTAAAAAAACTACTTAGAATATGTAATTTGATCTCACCAATGCTCAACGGCAACTTGAACCTGATCTTCTTCGTCAACTTTCTTATCCTTGGCCACGCGTCCACGTTTCTTTGGGGCAGCTGCGGTAGCCTTCTCTTCTTTCGGAGCTTCTTTCTTACCCCGCCCAGGACCCCGCTTCTTTGGAATAGCTTCATAATCTTCATCGCGAGACTCTTCGCCTTCCGCATCCTCTGGATCTTCCGTTGCGTCCTCTACTTTCTTGGCTTGGCGACCACGAGGCTTCGTAGTTTTCGCCGTACCATTTTCAGTTTTCTTAGGGCGACCTCTTGGCTTTTTAGCTTCTCCTTTGGCAGCACCATTTTCCTCCTCTGTTTCAGTAGTTTCGGGTTTAGGCTTCGGTTGGCGTCCTCGTGCCTTCTTGGGAGGTGAAGCTGCTGCGGCTTCTTCCTCTTCTTGCAAATTTTCATTTTCTAGTTCGTGTTCAATCTCTTGAGCGGCTTTCTCGGCGGCTTTTCTANTTGCAAATTTTCATTTTCTAGTTCGTGTTCAATCTCTTGAGCGGCTTTCTCGGCGGCTTTTCTACCTTTCTTAGCAGGCATGGTAATTCAAAGTAATTAGCTGCTAAATGGAAACTAACAAAGTCCAACAACCGATCCCGCTGCCTCGAACCTGCTGAAACAACTGCGGACGATTTGGCGGCAACCACACCAAACAGCACGTTAACCAACAACGCCACAATTCTGCACACGCGCGCTGCTACAGGTTCCTGTTGGAACACCAACATGACGATACAAATCCAGCATCATTACTTTCAATATAAACATTGTTTAAATTAAAAATGTATTTTAAAAAATTAACTAATAAAAATTGCTGAAATAATATTTAACTAAAATGTTTGATTCATTCCGTATTATTAACATAAGAGAGTTGATTTTCTTACCTGAATCAGAATGTACGTAATGGCAGCAATGCTCAATGGCGCTCAGCATTGCGTAGGACTATATGAAATTAATTTTATTTTGACAAACTGACGAAATTATACGTTTCTTACTATTTTAGAAAAATATTCACGTATGTCAGAAGTATATTATTTATCTATTTATTTATACTACTCCGCTACGCAACAAAAGTATCATTAATGAGCAATACCAACTAACGTTTAACATATGAAGTGGAAACATTTGTGTTGGAAAAGCATGGGTGTATTTTGAATCAAAAACACACTAGGGACCTATAAGATATTGCCTCTCATTTGGTTAAAAAGAAATATAACTGACATTTTGTAGTGTTCTTTGAATTTTTCAGTGAACTGGAGCCAAAAGTTCAATCTTAAGTTGGTGGTCACTGATGGTTGGCGCGTGTATTCGTTTTGGAGAGGGGACAGAGAACGTTCGAAATTCGACCCGTTCGAAGCCTATCGATGATGTTTTTGTGTATGCTTGTTAAGGACCATCCCATTAAATTCCTGTATAAGAGCCTGTGAATATTTTAGCGATCCATTTTGACTGGAAAATGTTATACTTGGTATTGTTGTATTTTACTCAAAGAGCACTTAATTCACCGTCCAAGGTGAGGTGCACACTGACGAAATCCCATTTCGTGAAACCTTATTTTCTGTTTTGTAATTAATAAAGTGACTATTTTCTGCGAACCACAAAAAAATTTTCCGGATGGCGACCGGTTTTAGTCAAATCAAAATTTCCATAGTCCTTCATTTTCGTAATTTCTGTATTATCCATAAGAATCTACATATTTGTTAATAAACTGTTTTTAATTACTTTACATTTTTTTAAAGGTCTTAGACCTGTATTTTTAAAGGTATTTTGTACTAGACCTGTTTTGTAAATTACAATTTTCTTTTTTAACAGTATTTTAAAAAATACTTCAATTCAGCTTTCCATAACATTTTTAATCGGTAAAATAAAATTAAAAATTAAACGTTTAATTTTAACTTTTTCCGTGAATGAATCCAAAAGAATACGTGGATAGTACTTTATAAACCGGTACTTTATTACACGTAAAAAATAAGGAATTACTGTAAGTTTTGCCCGATAGAAATCGTGGGATTGGGAATATCAGCGACACACACACAATTAGCCCGAAAAACGACCAAACCCAGACATTCGAAGACAAATGTTCTAACCTACGCCAAATTGTTGTGTACCTTCCTCTTAGTGCAAAAAAGTTACATCAAATAGAGTGTCGGGTTTCGGGTGAGAGGGTGGAGAAGGGGTGAAATTTCCCTTTTCAACAGTTTTTTGCAAATATCTCGAAAACTATGATGTCTAGCTAATATTTTGTGGTATATTAAATTAATGTAAATTAAATTTTCAATAACAATAGTTCTATACATTTTTGCACTGCGATCAACGGTTACGGAGATATGAAGGGGATAAAAATATGATTTCACCATTTCCTTGAAATATCTCGAAATAACATGAAAATCGTAAGTTTAAATGTATGTAACTGCTATTTTGACCATAAATTTATTATTCATTATGATATATAGTCTCGGTAGCTCAAGGTGCTCACTTGCTACGCAGAAATCCCATGTTCGATTCCCGGCGAAATTTGTTGTGTTTCACTTCAATGTCTCAGTTCATGTAGCTCAGACGATGGAAAAGTGACCCTCTGCGACTTACTACCGCAGTTATGACTTGGAACCGTCAATCTGTATTATACATATATTCACTGAAAATATTTCACAGCGTGACTTAGCATAGGACTGACGACGTGAGAAAGTGGGTAAGGAATGGCATTCAGAAGTTAATTTATTTCATCTTTGTTTGAATTGACTTTTTTCTGTATTACAAAGCTTTATTTTCTCATGTCGTCGTTTATCCAGTAAAATCATCTAGATATTTAATTAATTTTCAAAGATCGATGAGTTAAGATACTGATAAAATTGTTTATTTATTTTGTTGAGACGTTTAACAGGTTCATCACAGTGATTCCGTTAAATTTTTCATAATATTGTAAAGAACATCTTATAAGCTTCAATTATATTTTTTTAAAAATATTTTGGCAAGAATATTAGGGGTAGTAGGAGGTGGATAGAAGGACGTTTCTCTTTTCAGTAGTCACTGCTTTATAAACTGAGACATTAATGTGCAAAGCTTAAATATTTTACTGTCTCCCCGTCGGGAATTGAACACGGAAGGCCTCATGAGGTATAGGTATGCTAATGGTTCTATCATCAGCAAGGCACTTCAAATCTAAATAATATTACGACAATAGGCAATAAATGTTAGTGTATTGTCTCATCTTGTAAGGAACCTCCAAATAGGTCACCAAAATTGTATAAACGAATCAATTTGAAGTTTAATATAATCTATGATAGTAAAAAATATATATACTTTTTAGTAAAATAAACCTTTTATCAACTAAAACTCAAACTTCATAGAGGTATTGAACTTAGCAGCGTATTTCAAATCAGCAATCAGTGTCAGAACTGAAACCATTCGTACATTTATATTTTAGAATCCATGTTGCTCGAAGGTAAGTTTTCGGTGGTACGAAAAACATACCAAGTCTGATATGTTACTCAACTGCGTTCTTTCACAGTTATTCATAACACTGCATAAATGGAAAACAAATAATTCCTCGAAGCCAGCGCAGTAAATACCAAATAAGGTTTATTTAAACATTAATAAATAAAACTTCAGAAATATGTAAAAACAAGATGTACGATAATTGCCACCAAAATACGATAAATTAGGAAGGTTTGTACGAAAATTCTCGTTTGAAGACCTGGCAATACTGACGCGTATGAGTCTCCTGGTCTTTTGATAGGCACGAGATAACCCAGACATCCCACGTTCGCGCCTGCTTATTCAGAGGTTTCGATAGCACGCCATAACTTTTTACAATTTATTCATCAGTTTCGAAAATGAATTTAAAGTATCAAGCTGAAATGGAGTTATCAAGTTACAATGCCCGTAAAGTTTGAAAATTAATACATCGTTATGATTTTTATTTTAATGTGTGCTATTAAGGAAATATTTGTTTTATTAACTGTTAAATATTCTAAACTCCCAAATAACCTTCATTTTTCGAGAGCACCCCCCCCCAAAAAAAAAAAAATTAACGATGCAGTTTGCGACACGACCCCCCACCCTGTGGGAATTAAGGTTTTTTATTCATCATGGTGAAATAATTCATTGTATTGATTGCACATGAGCTGGCATTCAATTTATAAATTTTTTTTTAGATCATCTGTTAATATAAGCAACAATTTTCCGTTAGAAAGACCTGTGACAAAACTGAACAAAAATTTTCACGTGAGATGAAACGGGTTAAATGGAAAATTTACGCGTCTCACTACAAACGTACCATTAATTACCTTCGAAATCTCCTAAAAGTGTGGGGCGCTCGCGCACGTACGCTTGGATAATGTTGATCAACCTTATAACTCGCAAGTATTAAAATAATGCAGAATTCAAGATTTATTGTTTCAATAGACGCCGCCTCTAGAGAACCTATGTAAAAAATCCACCTCTACACAAAGGAAAACAGTTGAAAAACCCGGACCAGGATGGGGCTACTTTCCCTTTCCCTTGTCATGTTCCATTGTACATTCCTTCACTTAATATAGAGTTATAATGATGTGGAAATTATCTGCAAAAAATTGATAACATACACCACAATAAGTATCCTGGCGTTAGCTGCGGTTGTGAATGAGCTCTCTCTATTTTTCAGTTTAATATTTCTAATTTTTTTTTTTTTTTCGAGATTTTGTGATCAGTAGTTGTATTTAGATCCCAACTTTCATTGTAGTGTAAAATTCTTTGTTCTGTGTGAGTGTTAAGTGAAAAACACTAAAAACATTTCCTAAGGTTTTCAAACTCAACGGACCAAATATAATTTCATATTGTTTTCATTCAGTGCTTCATTCAGAGGTGTGATAAAGTTTACATGAGTACAAACGGAATCATAAATTTAACTTCTTGGTGCATTAAAATTAATTATTTTGCTGTATTTAGATTTTCTGGTGCGTATACTATTACATCATTATTAACTTACAAATAACGTACTCTATTGTTGCACTGCTCAAGTTTCGTCGTCGTAAATNTTCCAATATTTTACCATTTGTTTTCGTGATCTTTTTGTAGTTATTCATTACAATATAACATAATATTGCCTTAGTTATTGTGGAATTAATTTATCTGCAGTTGTCATCCTAAATTATTTCTGTGATTTTAGTTGTCGGTTTGTGTATTTACTTATTTAAACCGTGCCCCATTGTTGCACCCCAGTTATCGACGTCATAATTCATAGAATTATTACATTACTTTACAATTCGTTGTTCTTGATTCTTTCGTATTTATTTACATTTTAACATAATATACGGTAGTTATTGTCGAATTAATTAATCTCCAGTGATCGCCCTAAATAATTATTTCAATCATTTTTGTCGTCGGTTTGTTTGTATATTTAATTTATTTATTATCTCATTTGTAACTTCCGTAGTATGAAATATATTATTATACTAACATCATTCAGTGCTAGTTGTCATTTTTCGTGTATTCTCATTTGCTTTTGTCGTTAAGTTGCTAACTATCTTTCAACAATGGACACTATCGCATTCCTCAACTCATTCAAGGCTGATCTTCAGAAGGCGTATAATGACTTGGTACAATATATTGACACACGAATCAGTGCGCTGGAAGAGGTCAATAAGAAAACGATCGGCGGTTGGACTAGTTAGAAATTCTCAACGACCTTCCAACTGCTACCACCCGGTTAGACCAACGACACATGCACCACCCCAACTCTTCACTCAGAATAGGTTTAGTGTGTTAGATGACATGTCCCTGTTTCCTCCCTTACCTACTCGTTTCATTCCCTCCCGTCCAGTACCCAGACCTGTTCACACACCACGCACTGGTAAGCACAGCCGCCCAAAACCACGTAAAGTAGTGCTATCCAGAGATGATACCAACACTTCCACGCAGAAATCAAACGTGCTCATACTAGCTGATTCGCACGGTCGTCAGATGTCCTCCGTATTGCGTGGATTTCTTCCTAGCCAGTTCTCAGTCTCCGGTTTCTTTAAGCCAAACGCTCGTTTGGCTGAAGTTATTCGAGAACTGGACACTTACACTAAAAAACTCACTGAGCGGGACACAGTAATCATCATAGGTGGGCAGAACGATATCAACTTGGGTGGACATTTTAACGCGTCTGAACATCTACAGAAACTAAAAATGGCCTCCCTGCACACAAACATAGTGCTCTCTAGCCTGCCTCCACGCTTCAACGTTCCACAAATAAACCACGAAATTAACTTGGCAAACATCTCCCTAAAACATCACCTGGCAGACACAAAAATCAAATTTTTTGATTTGCAACCACACCTGACTGCCAAGGACTTTACCCAGCACGGTTTACACCTGAGAACGTCTGGGAAACAGCACTTCGGTTCTTTTCTAGCTTCACATCTGATCTCACATCATCCACCTGCCCCACTACCCACTCCTACACCTCCTTCTTCTCCTACCTCATCACCATCTCCTCTTCCTATCTCGACACCTATTTCTTCTCCTTTCCCCGTTCTTTCACCTACTGTTTCCTCATCTCGCACGTCCTCTTCTATTCCTCCTGCCACCCCAATACACAGTTACAACTTGCGCTCAGGAGTACGATGTGGTACTCGAAGGTGACAATCGCGTTTAGGTGCACTGTGCGGGCTTGATCCGGAACTAGAAGCTGTACCAATTTCAAATTCCTCTCCACAATCTAACGTCGATTCCATTTCTCGTGAGTCACAAACTCTTTGCGAAAATAAAATAATTATATTTCATCATAATGTCCAATCCCTTTCAAACAAATTGACAGACATTGAAATTCTGGTACACGAAAATCGATTCGATTTGCTATGCCTCACAGAGCATTGGCTTTCAACTAACAACATCAACGATACTGCTATTTCTAATTATTATTTAGCAAGTTCTTACTGTCGGCAAAATTTTAAAGGCAAAAATCCCCACGGAGGTACGTGTATCTACGTTCGTAATGATATTTTATCTTCTCCACTGACAGGCTACGAGAACTTCTGCGTAGATAGTGTGTTCGAAATTTCTGCAGTTGAACTGACCGACACCGGTATTGTTGTTTTGTGTATTTATAGACCTCCTCAATCAGATCTTGACATATTTTTTCGGAACTTCGAAAATGTTTTAGAACATATCGCACATAAATCTACTAAATCTATCGTTATATGTGGTGATTTCAATATCGATTTCTTGAGTACATCCGACTCTGCACATTCACCAGTTAATCGATTCAAGAATCTTATCGACTCCTTCAACCTTATTACTACGATAAATGACCCCACTCGCCTCTCCGGCTCATCTCAAACATTGCTAGATCAAATTATAGTCAACAATGGAATCTCGTATCTCTCTGAAGTGTTTATCGCCGGATACAGTGATCACCTTGCTCAAGTATTGACTATTAATAATACACTAAAACCGCTTAAAATCCTTTACAAATTTACAAGAGAGTTTAATGACATAAATAAATCCATATTCGTAAATTATTTGCGTGAAGAAACATGGAAAGATGTTTACAATTGCCAAAACACCGACGACAAATTCAATGTATTTATCTCAACATTCCTAAAACATTACAACTCTAGTTTTCCCATAAAACGCAAGTTAATTAACACAAAAAAATACAATAGATGGATCACCCTAGGGATAAGAATTTCTTCAAAAAACAAACGCCGTTTATATTATCTTTCAAAACGCTATAACCAGCCACCCGAATTCCATAATTATTTTCGTAAATATAAGACTATTCTCCGAAAAGTAGTCTATGCAGCTAAAGTTATGGAAAACGACAGGCATATACTAAAATCGAACAACCGGATGAAAGCCATGTGGAATATTGTTAACAATTACACGTCAACTTCTGAAAATCGCGAAGAAAATGTTTCTTTACTAAACGATGGCAAGATCGTGTCAAATCCTCAGGACATCGCAAGTTTGTTTAATTCTCACTTCTCAGAAGTTGGTAAAATAACGAACTCAATATATCCAAATCAACGTACCCAATTCTATGTTCACTTCCGAAACTAACGCCAGTGAAGTCATGAGAATCATCAGCTCATTAAAAAACAAATTTTCAACAGG
>NNCF01126978.1:252463-427011 GCA_002313205.1 Laupala kohalensis
TCTGCCTTAGGGCCCTTGATCGGAATTGATGGGATGGTCCCTTGCTTGCTTCCGGAGAGTAAATTAGTTTATTGTCCTCCACGTGGTCATACGCAGTTTGTACTGTTTTTTGACAATAAATTCATTATTATTTTCAATTCTGTAAAATACATGAAAATATACAAATTTTGCTTTAAAAAATTTCCTTCCATAGAACAATTGAATTAAATACAAATAAAAGAGAACACTGTTTATCAAATCATATTTTTATTTCTAAGTTACATTAAATGAATTATTTACCAACTTGCAGTGGGGCTGTCAAAAGGATCTAGATGTCCCAGATTTTGAATTTGCCCCCCCCCCCATCCATGGTACTTCNATATATCAATACTTTAAAAAAATTTACAGATATAGCAGCTATCACACTTTGCTGACAACAGTGTCTTCGCTTCCTTGATCCTACTAAGCAGAGCGTGGGTTCAAACCCTGCTCAGCCGAAGTAGGTGAGGTTTTCAGCTGGTGTTTCCCTCACCTACTCCTGACAAATGTCAGTTTGGTGTCATAAGTTCCCCGGCAACCCAACATCTCTCCTTCCCAATTCCCTTACCTAAGTCCAACAGTTGGGTGGAAGAGAATGCCTCATGTTTGTACAAATTATGTAGTACTTTATATATCACTCAAATAAAAAAGAACTTTTTTCCTTACTGTAATTTAGCAACAACTGACACTATTTTATAACCAATAATTTATTGAAAATTTATCTCGACAATAATTTCTCCAAGCGGGGCTCTTTCTCCGAGCAGAAACACAACAATTTAGTCATTTCCTGTGACAACTTCCAATTTTCATTGATTTGGTATTAAAAAAGTTATTACCTTATTATTGTTGGAGCCTTTATCCTTTAACTACTCTCACTCCCTCCTGATGGTTCTGACATTTTGCTCCAGAAAAAATATATCATAACATTTATTTAATCAAATTATCTGCCATACTATTAAAAAATATTTAAGCTGTTATCAAAAGTGCTTAGTATGCAAGATTAGGGAAGATGAACTAGGATTTAAAACAGGGTTTTTGTTTAAATAAATTGTGTATAATACAAGACTTGTCTTTTATTCGAGTCCACATTTGCTTAAAACAATTGTATAACTTAATTCACAGCCTAGATTTTTATAAAATAGAAGTCGGTTACTAACAATGCAGCAACTACCATTCAATAGTCTGTGCCAGATTTACTCTGCACATTCTCGACAAACTAATCGACAGACTGCTTTTGTATTGCTGTGAACATCTCAACTAAAATCAACTGCATTGAGCTAAAAATCAACTATTTATGTAATACTAATTCCAATATCTTATACTCATACCTTCAACATAATCATGCATGTTTTTGACAAACTTGAATTAATCCAAACATAAAACTGTCTTTATTTCATTTCTTGATTAGTCTTACAGTAAACACTAGTTGATGTTTTACAAAAGAAACAAGAAATTATATTTTTAAATTCTGAGAAGATCTCTTGGTCTGAGCTGTAATCTTGTGGGCTGAAGGGTACATCTGGCACTGACAAATCCTGCACGCAAGCTTCACTTGGTGAAAAACACTTTATATTCTTTAGTACATTAATCAACTCCATAATATGAAGCATTTAATTTAATTGGACTTGATTCAGCATTGTTTTATCTGTTTTATCCAAAAGGTACAGCTCTGTATGTTACAGCATATTATACATTTCCTCAAATAAAATTTAGATGATATTAGAGTTGCTCACAAATATGCCAAAAAAAAGTTAACACTTAAAAAATGCAAAAGATGAAGAAAGTCAGATCAACTGATCCAGTTAATAGCGATTTCTTAAAATACCACAATTTCGCTCATTTAGTAAATATTGCTCCAAATAATATCAATAGAATATTTGGAGGAGCTTTTGCATCAATCCTGTAACAATCCGCTACTATCTAAAGACACGTTTTAGTTAACTTTTCCCTCAGTTAAGAATAATTATATTTAATTGAAGTCGTATTTCATTTTCATGATATGCAGGACATCACTAAAATAAGATTAAAAACTTTCATTTGAACAATAACTTATTGCCTAATAAAAATATGTATCTTGTCACTCAAAACAAAGATAAATATTTCCTTTTTTTACATTTTCAAATATCTTGTCAATCTTACATTTTATCTCGTCAAATATCACCAAAATTCCATTAACAAAGAAATTGTGAGGATTAATTCTCCAATCATAGGAATTGCATGCAAAGTTAGTGAATACAGATACCATACTATAAATCAAAGTACCATTAAAAAAATTATTATTTTTTGCTGAAATGACTCAACAAAATTAAAACACGCCTTAATAAATGATGAAGTAGTCCCTGCATTTTTAATACCCAATACATAACAAGAATAGCCAATGTAACCAATATGAAATAAAATTAATATTTTGTTATATGTAAACAAACATGAATTTTATCACTTTTCAAGGGGATTATAACAGGACCCCTAAAATACATGCCTTTGGTTCAAGACAGTGGTTAGACAATTCCTTGGAACAACTACAAAATAAAATATCATTGCATTCATTTGGTATGATAAATGAATTACTTGATTTTGATTTCTATTTCTTATATTGCCATTAAAAGTTTAGAAAGGAATATCATCAGAAACTTGTTTACAGACAGGAATTTCATTCTTGTTTGCTTTTCATTTGTAAGGTGTTTAATGAGGTGTTACTTTCATCAGCAAATGCAGATTGCCCTGACCAAATAGAAAACATTAATATGACAAAATAGAAAATATTTAAAAGAAGTTACAATAATATTTCTCCAACGATTCACTTCCTGAAATGACAAAGGAATTATTATCAATCTACATTAATCCTAGCATCCTACATTTCAGTATATAATACATAGAATGGCTCTAAAAATTAGCACTGAAATGTCCAAAATAAAAGTCATCAAGATACGAAAGCCAAATTAAAGGATATTTCTGCAGCAATATAAAGTGTAAATATATTAACAACATACCAAGACCTAAGATCATCTCCCTGAATAAATAGTAATTATCAAAATCTGTAACAAAAAAGAACTACTACTCATGATAAAAAAAACATAAATGAATAATAAAAGGATTTGTAAATAATTTTTATAATAAAGGTTCAAGTTTCAGAGTTACATTGACCAATTTCCATACATCAGCTAAAAAGAACTCTCCCATCATGTTTTATGAACAAACTTATTCTTGCAACTCGTTACCAGCAAGGTTGTAAGAAAGAAATACTGAAGAGCTAAAGAAAATTAATAATGAAGACAGTAGGTTTGTCATTTCATGCTTAGTTTTATTCATTTAAGAATCCAATTTTGTTATATTGAACATGATTGGATGCTTCCATGTACCTCCACATATAAAATAACAAAAAATGTGGGGCAGATTATGTATAAACAATAAAAGTAATGGTAACAAACAAAATATTTAAGCACTTCTGATTAGTGGCAACAAGTTTCCTCAAAGGTGAATTGATTTTATGGAATTAATTCTATGATAACTATTTGACAAAATACTACTATAAAATGATAACTTTGTAATAAAATAAATAAAATTTAATAACTTGGTAAGGGAAGTGTTAATTATCTATAAACATTTCAATTCCTTGTTTTATAATGAAAGAGTAACATGGTACCAAGCTAAAATGATGCACAAAATGTATATTATAACTGGCAATAAAAGAAAATAAACTTGTCTCTCTCTAACCGAGTTACTTAGTATTGTCATGAAAGGCTACTGAAATGAAGTACAAGTGACAATTATTTATCGTAATACAACTGAACTAATTAGGTGTAACACACTATCTTTCACAGTTCAGTAAATGGAATCTCAAAGTGTAAATAAATATATCACAAAACAAATATCATTTTAGTATAACAAGACTAGAGTAATAAAAGAAAATTGTATTTCAAAATGTTGACATCGTCAAATTTCTCCATACACAAATATTGAACCATAAAACATTGTCATTATATTTCATATCACATTTGATATTAATTACACATAAGAATAAGAATAATAAATAAGAAATTGGCTGTTCATTTATAAACGTCAAAATAGCTTTGCTACATAACAACAAGATAAAATATTTTACAATGTGCTTGTGTATGAATATCTTTATGCAACAAACCAACTGAAAC
This sequence comes from Laupala kohalensis, assembly GCA_002313205.1. Taxonomy (NCBI): domain Eukaryota; kingdom Metazoa; phylum Arthropoda; class Insecta; order Orthoptera; family Trigonidiidae; genus Laupala; species Laupala kohalensis. The sequence continues at coordinate 256,630 of NNCF01126978.1, forward strand.
TAATTGCTTTTATGAATTGCATATGTGTATTCACAATACATTTTAGCTTTCCTTCAAGATCATTAAATAGAAATACACCCAACACAAAAAAGTACATTACAATATACTGAATCCCACTTTCCTTTTTCTATTGACTTTATTACAAATACATAGAGCAAATATTCATAACTATTCACACTTTAATTAACAAACTGTCTAATGTTATCTGAAAGGCCACCAGATTTGAGTGAAATACAAATATACAGCTTTTTTAACTTAAAAAGGACCCAAATAATGTCCCAATATACAATTATTTTATGCTATGACTAGTGTAACATTTCTAATGCTAATGGATTTAACATTAGTGTCACTGCAGTTGTCCTTCCATTTTACAGAAGTAATGTGTGTAATTATTATTCTTAACAAGGAAATCTCTCAATATTACAGTTCCTAGTTTACACAAGTATGCACAACACTACCTCATTCAGAAATAGTCTTCTGTGAAGAACAATATAATGATTGTTGGCAAAATACTAATCACATTTAGGTGAGACCTGCTTTCCTTCCTGATTGTATGTACTCGTTTTAATACATGGAACCTTTAAACTGTTGCATTCTCTCTTTCCTCATACTAAACATTCTTCAAACAAGTGTCCAGCAACTTGTTGAACCACACACAAATTGTGAACCTCCTCTGCATCAGATGAAGGATCCTCATGCACTCATTCCATGCATGCTCATCAAAATGAGGGAATAGTCAACATAAGAAATGGGGTACCTGACCACCAAAATATTCCCTTAATGTGCAAATTTCAAGAATACTTGTTCCAATGTTGTTTGACTGAAACTATACTCTTCAATATCTAAATCCATTTTTGCTGAAATAAAATGAAGGTAACAGTTATATATCAGTAGTAAAAAGAAATATAGAATTATCAACTGAAGTTTGAACAACAGAACACACTTAAATGCAATTACTTTAATGAATAAAAGATTACAGTTTGACATCTACTCTTCTGAATATAAATAATATAGAGATACAACCCGAGGTGTTTTTGCAGATGATTTAATTTTGAATCAAATTATGAAAATTCACATGCCACAATTTAGAAAAAACAATTTATATAATAACCTCACACACAAAGATAAAATAAAACAACACTACGTTTTACCTCTAATGCAAGACATCATCAGGTGAGCATTATTATACAAATTATTGCTTCTGAACTGTAACATGTAAATTTTCTAAACTTCATTCAAACTTAAAAATTGTCTGAAATAAAATTCAGGTGGTTTCTCTATATTATTTATACTTCGTAAAAATTGCAAAATAGACCAAAGAATGGACAATAGTAAACGAATAAAAATATTCTTCATATTCAGATATACCACAAATTATTTGCTACTACAACATGCAAGGCAAAAAAAAAAAAAAAAAAAAAAAAAAAAATTTATTCTTCAATGAGCTGAATAACATGGATTTAAAAGCGGCATTTCGATTGAGAGAATTGAAAAAGATGGAAATATTTCAATGCTATTCTTTAAAGTGAAGGGAGAGATAGTGGAAAGAAGGGCTAGAAAGGGAAAAGTANTGAGGAGATTATATTATATGATTTTTACTCATATCCCAAGTAATTGCAAGTTGAATGACAATGGTAGGCAAGGTCGGAGAGCTAACAGGATAGTGCAGTGGACATGTACCAGCACGCAAAGTTCGAGGTCCCATGTTCAATCCCCGACCCCATCTCCCATTTTCGTTCAATATAACATAATTAATTTGTTACCTTGTAGTGTGGTTAACCTCAATTTATGAGATTTCTTTATGTTTGTTAATCTCCAGACACAGAATATATTGTCCCACAATTAAGTTCTCTCAATGGGAGGTGCCTCAAATGTCGACAGTATCTCTCATTTTCGGCATTTCAGGCAACTCTCATTGAGAGAACTTAATTGTGGGACAATATATTCTGTGTCTGGAGGTTAACAAACGTAAAGAAATCTCATAAATTGAGGTTAACCATACCACAAAGTAACAAATTTATATGTTATTGGGTTAGAGGTTAGTGGATTATCGCAAGTTGAATGATTGGTAGTTATGGGATAGCACAGTGGAAGCACATCAGTGCGCAAAGCAGAGGTCTAGGGTTTGATCCCCATTCCTGCCTCTCACTTTCATTCAATGTAACATAATTAATTTGTTATTTAGTGGTGTAATTAACTGCAATTTAAGAGATTTATGTATGTTTGTAAAACACTGGAACAGTTTCCTGTTTAATAAGGTCTGTGTGACTGACAAGACATTGTAGTTATAACAATGTAAATTCTCTAAGTATTTTGAAGACAGGATAATTTATTCATATCTGCGGATATTTAGAGGATGATGTATATAAGTTGGTGAAAATACTAACAGTGATTGGAAAGAGTTTCTAACATCTCACCTTTTTCGAGCTGCTTGAAACATTGAGCAAGTGAAGTCACTGAGCTCTGAGGCACACTGAACACCAACCGGTCAGCAAAGCTCTCATCTAATGTGGAGTCTTTGAATGTCCTTCTGACAAACTCCTTAAGGTCTTTGCACCGGTCAGATGATGGTGTTGTGGGAGTTTGATCTCCACCTTTGAGCTTCATCTCCAAACGGTAGCCAGCACCGTATCGATTCTTCAAATGTTGCGTTGAACCAATACACCTACATAAATAGAAAATTGAACAAGAAAAATTTAATTTCTCTGCAGTGAGGTAACTTTTACATTAGCAACCTATCATCTGTAACACAGACTAATTAGAAATAACACAGGCTAAAGAAATTTATAACGTAATAGTTTTTATAAACGAAATACATACGGTCAAAATAGATTAAAAGATAGTACCCAAACAACCGATCCCGGTTTGTTAGTGTTTGATACACAAAAATGCTTCAAGTACAACCTCTAATGGAACTATTTACAAAAAAATTGATTTCAAATAATAATAATAACTTATTCCCAAAAAATGTTAAGAACTGTATAAAACCACAAGAACAATGAGCTAATTTACAAGACAAAATAATGTTCGGAAGAGTATATAATAGTAAAAACTGTTGTCAAATTCTCCAACTAAAATGTCGTGAGGAGTTTTAATTTGGAGTCCATTTAAAGGATAGTATTCATACCTTTGCCCCAGGATGAATAGTGCAAAAAGAGACAACAACAAAATGTTAGTGGCAGAACTCATTCAGTTAGAGCAGCAGAGACAGACATAATCCAAAATGTGACTCACTGTCTGCATATATAACTGCTACATAACTAATGATCAAGTAAATGGGCATATGAATTTGGGAAGGATTTATCCCTCTACATAATTCATATTCACAAATACTGGACTGCATGTAAGTTTGACACTGGATGTATGTATGACATTACTTTAATTAATTAATAAAAAAGATTTTAAATTTTGAAGTACAGAGTATGATAAAATAAAATGAGTCTACTGAAGTAAATTAAGACTTAGGGATAAAGTCAGGATAAAACTTAAAGGAATTACCGAAGGCTTCCTCCAACCATTATTGCCACTCTAGAACATAGAGCATCTGCCTCTTCCATGGAGTGAGTGGTGAGAATAGCACCTCTCATTCCCTGAACAAAATAAAAATTACATTCAATAGACAAGCAACAAGCCAAGAAATTATTAAAACATCATTCCTTTCATTTATAAGGAATAACAGTTCAGTAGAGTCTACTATCCGAATGTCAGTTCTCCCAACATTCGTGTCATGGAAAATTAAAATAACAAAAGCAATCAGGATGATGTAGTTATAGAAATTCCCAGAACATACAAAGATCAGTCAGCATTAGAGAACTAATCTCATCTTATTTGACGAATTGCATATGTACATACACCAATCTAAATATATTTTAATTGTAGATTTTTTTACAGTATTTGTCTAAATGTAGTACCCCCCTTTCTTTTGTAAAGCATAAGTGACAAAAAAAAACAACAATTAAATAAAATCAGTCTTCCAGAAGCCATTCCAACATTTTGTACAAACTTGGTAGTCATACTGCATCTACCTTTATTTTCTTTTTCTTTTTCTAAGTGAATTTTCATAATAAAAATTTTGATTTTTGGTTATTAGAATCATTCCTGACAATAGTTCGGATAATTGACACACTACTGTAACAAACATTATCTCTACACACAAATATACAGTAAAGCATAACATTTTGCAAACTTTTTGCAAATGAATAGTGTAATCACTTTAATAATAATAATAAAATTACTCTTAAAAAAGCAGTTAAGTCTAGAACATTATGTTTGATGCTTAAAAGTAATCAAATATAGCATTTATATACATTAAAAAAGTCAACAATCAGGAAAAACAGGAGCAAGGTGTACACTATATAAAACCAAATTACATTCTAAGTGAACCAACTTATAACATTTTCAAACATTTCCTAAACTTATTTATTTTCTCAACAATAACCTAAATAACGGGCCAACATAATTGAGTTTTATAACACTTTCATAATCCATAACCACTCAAGATTAATAACAAGAAATGAAAGTACTTCTAGACATTCCCAAAGCTGAATTTCCTTTGTAATTATGTTCCTCTGTTCAGGGCCAACACATAAATTGCATTAAGCATCCTGAGGGTAGATCATACATTGCATAATGGTAGTGGAATAGACTCCTAAACTCACATAACAAAACAAGTCTTATCTGAAGATTACTACCATTCTTACCTGAATATAGTTCCCTGCTTATTTTAGGAAGCAAAATTTAAATGAAAAAAATGAAGTTGAGTAAAACCAAAGTCTTTCTGAAAGGATGTGCTCATTCAAAATTCCATGTGAAATGATTGGCTCAGGTAAGTATAATCATAGGACTTAAAAATGAAAAGCTAACAGGCTCAGTTTAACTCTCTTGACATCGCCAGATCCACATGGACTCTGTTTTATTTCGAATTCTCGTGCCATTGCTTTATTTCATTGTGTCTGAGCTTAATTTAGAACTTGCAGTTTGAATTTAGTGTCAAAGCATCTCCAATAACCCAACTTTCGGTGCGTCGAAGAAGATTCCCATCCCTCAACAAAATTGTGTGTCACTGTCGATACGGTGACAGCAATCAGTCTTTCCTAGACGACATGGACCAGATGGGTTTCCACTTCGAATGAGTGTCAAATCCCACCATCATCGATCGATGTTCTTTGTATTATGTTACGTATACGGCCTGTGTTTGCTTAATTCATTTTCACTCATGAAACTTTGAACTAACAGTTTCCACATCCTAAACTCCAAATATAGTCCCCCTATGGATTTTGGGCGATTTTTTCAGAAAAAAAAGTGGGGGACTATATTCGGATAAATATGGTATTTAATACAATGGAGGACATAAAACATAAAAACAGTTGTTTTATTTTACTGGAGTTTTAAGCATGAATGTCCAACAAATAAACCACATGACCAGATATAGGTGTGATCGCACAACATAAATTTGACATATTCTGTTTAAGTTACAGAATGTTTCTGAAATGACATGAGATTTTTATGAACTTCAAAGATCCAAAAACCACTGATTCTGTCCAGGAAAACTAAATGCTAGAACATGATTAGACACCATCGCCTTAGCTTCTCCAGAGGCCAACAGATTAAAGGAATTATGTATATAACGCATTATGTGGATTCATTGTGACACTTTCACCTCTGATCTTTGGACAAATCCTTTAAGATAATATTTCTTCAGAAATTCCACACAACAGTTTTGATAACATAATAAAATATTTTAAACTACATTTCACTATAATTAGTATAAGCATCTTGGAATCTTTTCAGTAAAAATTTTATTTACCGAAGTCACTTTAAAATTACCATGAACTATCAAATTATATGGATTTATAAAATTCTAGGATTGCCTAATGTACTATTTCTTGCAAACAATAAGAAATATCACTATAAAGCAAAATAAACATAAAAAAACATAATCAAACAAATGGATAAAATGGATGATGCAGGACATTAACAAACTGAGTCAAATATTTCAGAAAATATATTTTCAAAAGTTTAAATCAAAACTGTTCGATTTAAAAAAACAAATGGGAAAGAGTTTGATCATGAAAATTAACTGTCCATGAGACAATTGTTTATAGAACAGAGGCATAGTCAGCTCATTGAAAGATGGCAAGAATGTCCCTCAAATCATGTTCTGACTCATAATTTTAGTGCAGTCATTTGTAATGTTTATAAGATCTTATTTGTTACTCTTTAAGTTTAGTTCAGTTCTTTTTTTTACTTCATATGAACTTCAAGTACTGGAATAGTGTCCATCAAACAAAACAATTTTTAAATATGACATTAAAAAGATTCATAAAATTCTTATGCTTCACTCCTTACAATATGGTTTTCTCATAATATTCTTTCATTGTGTACAACGGTCTTTCCACGGACAATTCATGAAGACCTTTCCTAAGTTTCTTCCTGCTAAGTTCCTTCATATGTTGTGGCATTCAAGTGTAAATTTTGCATCCTGTTTATGATGGTTTTTTGGAATATGTTAGTAGGATGGGGTGGCAGAATAAAATCCACTACTCTCCCCTTTGCTGCATACTCTACTCTAATTGTATTACCACAGACAGTATACATACACCAAAAATTGGGTATGATCTTCAGAGATTTAAAGGCTTCCCTGCAACTTTAGTGGATTTAATTTTACTAGAATTCTTACAGCTTTTTTTTTTTTGAAGGACAAGGATTTTATTTAAGTTGCATACAGTTATACTGCTCCCCATATAACAATTCCATATCTGAAATTAGATTCAACCAATGCAAAATAGGCTATTTTTGCTGCCTCCAACCCTCCTATAGATTTCATTCTTCTCACTACATAAATTCTTGAGCTTAGAAGTTTTGTCAACTTATTTATGTGAGGTGTCCAGGTGAGATCACTATCTATAGTGATGCCTAACAATTTAGTTTGTTTCTCCTGGAGGATAGCCATTCATTCTGGTACTTGTTCACATCTCTGACTTAAGTTTATCTGGATAGATTTTGTTGGATTTATTGCCAAGTCATTTTGTAGGCAGGATTGCATTGCTCTGTTGGTTGAGGATAAGATTTGTGAGTAGGCTTCTTGTGCACTATCATTTATAGTACAAGTGTTGTGTCATCAGCATACATGATGGTTTCTATGTTGCTTTCACTAACATAATTTGGAAAATCATTTGTGAACAGTACAAATAGAAATGGACCCAGAACTGATCCCCGTGGTAGTACTCTATTCCCTGTCAGTGTAGTGGATCTGTACCTGGATTTTCTTCCCTTTTTGTTGAGTTGTACTTCAACAATTTGGGTGCATCCTTGGAGATAACTTGTTAACCACTTTTTTTATTTATCCTGAAAACCCAGTGCTGATAATTTATTCAAAGTGAACTCATGTTCCAGACAGTCGAAAGCCTTGCTGTAATATAGAAGAATAGCTGTGACATGCTTTGGTTCTTCTAGTTGATCAATTATAAATTCCACCAGTCTTGTGATAGCCATGGTAGTTGATCTTCCATTGAGAAAGTTGTGTTGTTTTTTTTTATAAGATTTAGATTTTCTAAATGTAGTAGCATTCTTTACAGAGCCATTTTCTCTATTCATTTTGAGAAGGTAGGTGTAAGTGAAATAGGGCGATAATTCTTTGCTTTGGTGATTTTGCCCTTTTTATGTTTAGGATAAATCTTCACTACTTTCAGCATCGAGGAAAACTGTCCATAATAAAAGGATATATTAATTATACTTACGAGGGGAGACCAGCTCTTTTACACTGTGTTTCACTGCTTCTGGTGCAATTTCATCCATCTGGTGCACATGAGAGTTTTGGTTCCAGTGAGACTATAGTTTCTAGAACTTCTTTTTCTTCAGTGGATGTTAATTTGAGCAATTTGTTACATCGAGTGTACATGTTATTTTCACAGATTATTTCCATGACCTTGACAAGCCCTAAAGCCCCCCACACACAAAATTCCATCTTTTGAAATTGCTTTTTATTTTCTTCTAGAGTAGAATTTGCCACTTAAGAAAAGTAAAAAATAAAATTTCTATCTTCCATTTTTGGATTATCTTCCATTTTCCCTTCTATTTCAAGGCTTAGGAGATTGTTTGTAAATTGGTATTCCTTTTTCTCAGTATTAATCACATCCATATAGTTTTTGATTTATTTTTTTGACTCTATTACATTTTCAGTTGTTGCTTTACGTATCATTTCTCTTAGTTTAAGGTCATATTTCTAACCATTTCCTCTTTCTCTCATATTTTCTGTATTTTGATATATACAGAGGTATTTGAGAAAGTTTTTCCTTATCAATTTTATCTTTTCATGGTACAATTTTCTTCTTCTTTAGTTTAGTTCTCATTAATTTATTTGGCCAGGAATTATTTAGTGTTCTAGTCATGATCATATGTAATGCATTATAAGCTTGTTCAATATCTGGAGCATTGTACACATCCTCCCATGTTTCCTTTGCAAGTTCATCCTCTAAAGTCAAGGTTTTGTTTGTTTGAACTACTTTGTTTTTAGCCATTTGTAGCAGTGGTCATGGAAATAATCTTGCATAGTTGTCCAGTATGATCTGACATTCCAGCATGAATAACTATAAATTACATAATTATCACTCAGATTTATACAAATACAATCAATTGATGTTTTGGTTGAGCTAGATATTCGGGTTGCGGTAAGAGTCTGTAAGTCAACAGTGTTTCTTCAAATAGTTTATTTTCACTATTTTCATTATCCAATCTGTTCAAATTTATCCCATCAGAATTAATGGTTTTACTTCATTTCGTTTCAGGTTTAAGATATTTGATATGGCTATAATTGCTTCCTGGTAATCAGTACATACAAAGTATATAGTATGACTGCTTTTTCAAAATAACTTTCACCAGTCCAGCTTCAATAATAAGTTTGACATTGGTGACATATTTATTTCTTCTACCTAAATGTTTAGAATTTCTTTGCTATGTGTGGCAATTCCTCCTAGCCTATGATTTTGCCTAAGATTAAACAAAACAGGATCAAAGAGTATGTAGTACCTGAAAACTGGCAAGAATGGTATCCCAAAGGAAGCGCTTGGAGCGTGGGTCCATCCCAGTACTTGGCTCATCCAGAAGAACAATTCGTGGATCGCCAGCCATTGCCATGGCGAAGCTAAGCTTGCGCCGGGTGCCCCCTGAACAATGCTGACTTCTCTTGCCAGCATGTTCCTGAATCTGAAGTCCTCCCAAGTAGCTGTCAACAACCCTGCATAGAAAAATCAAATAAACTTTTTTAAAATTAATGACTTGATACAGAATAGAGGGACAGGTATGACTGAAGTTAGTTACTCCAATACCAATGAACAAAGGGCTTAAGGGGAAGTAGAAAGGGGTGCATTTTGTAAATCTTCCAGTGCTAAGAAGTTTGAATTTTTAAAACTGATAATTTTTAAACTTTACATTAAGCTGGAAATTTTGATTTAAAGTAATAATATCTCACACTCGAGTCATTCCATGTGAAATCAACCAACAAATAAAAAATTTCTCTCTCACCTCAGCAGTCTCTAACAATTGCTACTGTGAATGGAGACATTGTTACTGATAAATGTGTGAAGACTATAACATGATTTCTCTACTAAATGTATATAATGGCAAAAAAATTTAATCTCTTGTGTCAGCCTGAATGAAAAAATTATCGAACAAATCTATTTATTTATTTTGACATATTATTTTAATTTATATGGTTTTCAGTATAACAATTAGCATTTTATCAACCAGAACCTTGTATTTTAGTATAACAAATATTTTAAAAACCTTTAACAATACTACATTCCTAAAATGACTGTCAACAATTCTGTGAAAGTCAAACATTTAACAGAAAAAAAAGAAGACTATGGAAAGAAAACCCCATTTTCTTTCTTTCATCATATGATAGCCCTGGTATTGAAGAATATAGAAAAAGAAAAAAAAATTGTTTAAAAAAAAATTCAGTAAAATTTCAAATGAAACATTTTTTCAAGAGTTTATAGTTATACTTAGATGTATTATGAACTTTTTGCTAACATACTTATAGTATATAACTATAAAGTTCACAATTATTTGATGAAAAATATAAGATTTATGATTTCCCCCCCAAAAGATGAGCAAGTTGAGTTTAGCGATCACCGCTTGTTCAATATGCCGAATTTTTGATACTTTGAAAACCTGTAAAATGAAAAAGAGAGATAAAAGCTAAAATTTGATGTGGTATCCCATATTTGTAAGGAGTATAAATGAGACAAATTTCATAAAAATCTGAGATGGTGGGTGAGATGACCTGGATGAATTTACATGGAATGACCCACAATATGACGTGTTTATTCAATAGAAATATTTACAGTTAATATTTAAAATAAAAACTAATTGTCGATCACATTTAATTTAAAACAAATTTTATGTCAAAAGTTAATGTTTTTCTTTGTCACAAAATTCAGTACAAATATTGTGTTATGGCACCAGTGCACCCTTGGAGCCAAAGTAAGGAAAATAATTCAATCCTTCCCAAATAAAGGAGGGTTAAGAAATCTGACCAATTAATTATGGAAATCCTCGATTCTCATCACAAGACACTGCTCTCTGTCCAATTTACAGTACCACAAAATTTCATCTCAGAAAGTTACTCATTAATAATGTTTTCATTTAATTAACTTTTTTTCTTTTACAGGAAGAGAAAACATTGCAATGGAGAATGTTTTGTCATAACACTTCTAGCTCATCACATTGCACTGCTACTGACAATGCGGAATAGTTTGGAACTCTAAATCAGCCAAAGTTTTGCCCAAGTTCAACACAATACACTTGTCAAAGTACTTCAGTTTTAATGTAGAGTAGCTTTCCCACAAATAACAATAATAGAGAAACTTTCTGACATGTATATTAACTGGAGAGGAATCCAGTACTAGCAGTCAAAAATAGAAAAATTTAAATCCAAAAACTCTTACCAAATAAATTTCAAAGGAATTGAGAAGTGGACCTACCTTGGAATGTCTTTCCTTGTTACTCCACGGATTGCGCAGTAACATTCTAGATGTTCACGAATCGTGATATCCTTCCATTGTGCATCGAACTGTGGGCAGTAACCTAGTACCATGAATGCTTTACCCAAGCTTGAAGTCACAGTGTGTCCAGCAATTTGTACCTGAAAATTTGTATAATTGTGTAGATAAATCCAGATCCAATAATGGAATGGGTAAATATAAGAATAATTTCATTTCTTTAGTATCAGTATAATAATACAGAACAATACAAAATGTAACAATACAAAAAGCTTGTAAATAGTAGAAAGAGAGTTTATTTTTAGGATAAGTTGGATCCAGTTCTTGGTCCTTGACAGAACAGAGAACCAATAGCTTAAAATTATTATTTATATTCCAGAACTGATCTTGGAGAAAAATATTGAAAACTGAGTATTTGCTTTGAAATCTTAATGTTTTGCAATTTGATACAAGTCAAATTTTTTGACTTGATTGGGTTGTCGTTTAAATGAATTTTTTTGTGAATACAGAAATTCCAAGAGAGTTCTGACAATACTCATTTCTGGTTATGACATACAACAAAAAATGTCCATTTAATAACTCAATTAATATAAAATTTTGTTTAAAAAGTTTCAGAGAAACAGATTTTTATGCATCAAAATTAATGGTACTCCTAGCATACAATAACTTAACTAATAATATATTTTTTTAAAAATGGTTTGAAGATTATACATACTTTCCCTTTGGTAGCAGCCTCTTCAGCAATAATTATTTTCATAGTAGTGGTTTTTCCAGCACCATTATGGCCAAGTAAACCAAAAACTTCACCAGCCTCTACAGAAAGAGACAGATTGCGCACAACTATTTTTGTACCATCTTCACGATCAGCTTCTTTAGCACAGCAAGCAGAGTTGCAAACCTCACCATTGGTTCCCTCTTTATATTCCTTTCGCAAATTCTGAAATTTAAATATACCTTACATTATTTGAATAAAAACAGGAAAACAGTCAAGCAAAATGCAATTGAAGTAACTACAAATCGATCATAAAAATACATTATAGTCCTAATTAAAATGGGATATTTTTACATTTTACAAAAAGCAAAATACTTTTCAATAGTCTGATCTAACCTTCTTTTATTTCTATTTTATATTTATTGCACTTATGAAAAGAAAAGCGGGAGGTATAATTATTAGGTGAATGTAAAATAAGAAAGCGATAGCTCACTGTCACCCACATTTTTCTATTTTGTATCATATAAGCATTTAAGAGACCTTGAGTTCCTAATACTAGGTAAATTGTAAGAGGTAAACACATTTTAAGGTACAACAATTGATCAGATGAGATGGAAAATAGAATGAAATAGTTGTCGAGAGTGTGGTGGTTCATCATGCTTAGATTATGGGGGCAAGGTCTGTCCAAAATATGTGAACTAATTTACAGCAGACATATGAAAAAAATGTTTTATTTGTCATATTCCATAGTTTGAAGTTCCTAAAACAACACCTCACATTAACATGAGTAAAAGCTTCCACTGATCAATATTCTTGACTTCAGAAAAACTAGTCACATTTAAAACTATCAACAAATATTTTTTTAGTAATATTTTCTTATGTGCCCACATGTCACTTAATACATAAATTTGCTAATAAAATCACTTAATAAAGTTGAATGTTTACAAAAATCTTAGACATTAACAGTTTGGATTCTATTTTTTATTTTATTTATTAATTTTTATTTAAGAACTAGTGTTACACATTTTGTGATGTACATAAAGCATAACATACCTATGTATTCTGCACAAACAAACTAAACTATTTGTGAGCAGAACTAGCAAAGAAAAAAGAAGACGCACCATAAAATATAGTGGAATCGATATTATAATAACAATAGCATGAATACAATTTTGAAAAATATTTTTAACAATTTTTAACATAGACATAAAAGTTCAATACAATAACAGATCTGACAATATAAAAACAAAGTATTATTAGAGAATACCCATTAAATATTAAAATAAAAAAATAGATATTCAAAGAAATTATGGAAATATACATTATAACAACCTAATATGAATATGCTTAATTAATTTACAGTAAAACACTTTATGATCTTCACTATTTATTTTTTATCCCTGATCCACCTTTTAAGATGATTTTTTAATTGCATTTTATTGCTGGCTAGAGATTTTAGATGAAACTGTGGAGTTCTTAATCTTGTCAACTTACTACATTTATTAAATTTTGTTAATTTCTGGCAATAGTACCTCTATCTCTTATAGAAACACTTGACTCATTAAAGCTTAGAGAAAATTTATTATAGAGTTGAAGTAGCGATTCTAATCCAAAACTTTGATCAAAACTTATTGGTAAAATGCTATTCAAGTTTTTTGTAAATTATGTTCAAAATGTTTTTCTGAGTGTTCTTCAAAGGTAGAAGAACATTATTACATGCACCACCCCGAGCTAAAATGCCATAATTTACTGTACTATGAAATATAATATAGTATAGTGTAGAAGGAATTTGTCTCATGTGCAAATGATACTGTTCTTATAGTCATGGGAAAAAATTGGTCAACAGCTGCCGCAAGATGCCATAAGCAGTTAAATGTAATACGTAATTGGTTAGCAGTAAATAAACTTGATTTGAACATCAACAAAACAGTGTACATCATGTTTGGGAAATAAATTGAACCGGCATATATGTCTATCAAAATTATATATGTAATAAATTGAATTAGAATCATTTTTAGGGTTTCTGGTTGCATGTATTGTGACAATTTCTTAAAAATATAAAGCATTTATATAAATTACAAATAGTAAAGGTCACAGAATAGATTCTTGATAAACTCCAATAGAAACATCTCTTCTGCCACTGTTTACCCTTTACAGTTTAAGTTCTACCCTTTTAATAATACTGCAACAAATCTAGAGCAGTGCCTCTTATTCCATATCTTTGCCATGTGTTCGATAATATCAGGTGATTGACCATATCAAAAGAAGAATGCAAACCTAAAAAAGTTGCTATTACAGGTGTTTTATCATTAATTACCCTATATATGTAATTTGTTATTTCAGCTAAGCATCGTTTGTTCCCTTATATCTAAAATCAAAATTCTTTCTACACTATACTATATTATATTTCATAGTACAGTAAATTATGGCATTTTAGTTCGGGGTGGTGCATGTAATAATGTTCTTCTACCTTTGAAGAACACTCAGAAAAACATTTTGAACATAATTTACAAAATAACTTGAATAGCATTTTACCAATAAGTTTTGATCAAAGTATCTTCTGAGAGTATACTGAGACCTTGACTGCAGATATCATATAATATGAAGAAGAATATTTAGAATCTAACATGACTACAAATATTTAAGGAAGACAAATGAATGGAAGTAAAAGATACAAATCAACAAAATAATAAAATCTATCTGGAATATAAACTTACTCTCACAACAACAACTGGAGGTTTCGCAGGGTTGGTAACGATTAAATTCATCACTTTGTCCCTTTCAGCCTTCACATCATCATCTTCATGCTCGTCCACATCTGTGTTTTCTTCCGTAGAGCTCTCAACGACCATTTGAGGCTGAAATGCAAGAAATATAAATGTTAACACTTTTTTACTCTAAACAAGAAACTGTGGACAAGAAACTAATTTAATATCACTCAGTTTAATTCAGAACAATTTAGTTAACTTTTCTTCTAATACAATGGAACAATGATGCATCATTTCTCAAGAGGAAACAGGTTATGTGCATAAGAAAACGCATTAACGATTTAATTAATACTAAATATTAATCATCTATATGCACATAATACTAATTATTAATCAAATACCCATAATTAAGTAACAATAATAAAATTTAAAGTTAACTTGTTAAAAAAATCATTGTGTAACAAAATTTCCTAAAATGTTTTTTGAAGTATTTTTAGTAGAGAATATAATATATACTGGTAGAGAGTATAATATTTGGTAGAGAGTATAATATATTTGGTAGAGAATACTATATAAGAAACTAATTAAAAAACAAAATGAAAAATAATGAAATAAAACACTGATCTCACATGGCATGTCTTGTTCGATCATCTCAAGGTTCAGGGTTCAGAAACCAATGGACAGGTTTTACATACTATGTCTTTTTATATTGCTCAATTGTTCAAATCTTGATTACTCTAGTTGCTACATTTGCTATTGTATCTAATACTTTTAGTGCAGACAAATACATAAAATAAATAATTTTCCTAGGACATTTTTAAGGTTAACTTAGAAAACTGTGCAAGGTATGTTATTTAGAATGATGCATGAAAATTATACAGTGGGGAATAACAGATCTATGTTCAAATGAATCTTGTTCGACTTAAGAGAATAATACTCACCAAAAAGCATCTGAACACATCGCTCACTCTCCCACCAGTACTGTGCACATCCAAGATAACCAGTAACAAATACCACAAAGGTATGTGAAGTATACAACTAGTTAAGATAACGATAATTTCATCTGTCATGTAGGAAGCTAAAACAGGATATCTGCAACTTGAATTGACCTTGCATATGTAGTACACGCTATCTACATAGTACACAATACTGAAAGGAATGTATGGAGAGCATACAAAGGAGAAGAAGAAGTGCATGCAATAAGCACTGTACGGACCTGAAAGAAGAGAAATTAGTTTTCATGTACTCTTCTCTTTAATGTAATATAATACTCAATAGTAGAATTTCATTACAGATCCTGGGTTTAAAGTCCCAAGAAAATTGACAGTAAATTCTCTTCACAAAAAGACCTGAAGGGGAATAGAATTTTCCTCCTCTCTTTAAGCAAAGTCTTTAGTTTATACTTTTATAATCATGGAAAAGTTTGATTCCAAACTTCAGAATAAAGCTATTAGTATTATTTGAAGTTCCAATCATAAATCACTCCTTAAAAATATTAAAATTTCCAGAAGTGAATTCTTGGTACTTCAGAGGAAAAAATTCTTAAGCAGTTAACATGTTCATTGAAAATTTTTCCTTAATAAATTGGAAGTTATAAGACACTGAGTTTGCAAGTGTCCTTGACATTGTTAATCACAAAATTCTCTCACATAAACTTTATTTATAAGGCTCCATGATAAATTAACTTTTTGTTCTCCAAGTCATCTGCAGTTTATAACTGTTTGCATGACAATACATTATTTTAAATATTTGTTGACCTAGGTACATTCTTTAAATAGGATCCATATTATTTTGTTGAGCTCCCTTAGAGATAGAACAAAAGGCACAAAATAAGATCTTTCATTTCTGACTTTACTATATTATAGCAGTATCATAGGATCACATCAAGTACTTTTGTTATTTCCTTAATTGATCAATTTGAAATTATATTTACAACAGTGTTCTTTCATATATTTTGTACCAAGATCTCTTATTTTATTTGATTGTGATGCTGTTTAAGAATCCCCAGACTGACTGAGAATATGATGTGTCCCAAATAAACTTACTTTAAAAAACCTTTAAAGGGACAAGGAAAATTTATGAGGTGTTCCAGATCTCAATCACCTCTTAAACATTACTATTACAATAATGTGTTATAAGTCTGTGGGAATTTAAATTGAATGAATCAAATTTCAATAAATGATCAAAATTTGCCTAAAAATCTTAATCACATTTATATTGCAAACAAGTCTTCTCTAATTTTGAGACTAGTTAAGAGAATATAAATTGAATTCTAAAACATTGATACATTTCATAAAATGTAAGTGACACAAGAAACTTTGCTTTATGCCACTTTCTCTGGGATCCAGTGTAAGAAATACATACCACTAAAAGTCAGTCAACCCAAATTTCTAATTTTTATGGCAAGGCATTAGTAATTTGAACTCTCTTATTTTACTCATGACAATTCTCACATTGCAAAAATTCTTAACTTATGATCCTCAAAATCTCAAATTTATCACCAGCTTAGCAACAATGTGCAATATTTACCAAGGACAAATACCTGTTATTTCTGAATAAATAAATAAATAAATAAGTAAACAAAATATATTAATTCCTTATTTAAGCTTCAACTGCCATGGCAAAAGAAAGGAATCTTTCTTTTAGTAATTTTTTTTCTTTGAAAGTATTTATTTTTGGATTCAGAAGTAAGGCATCTAAATTCATCTCAAATAACACTGTTTCATTATGCAGAACCCATACAAAATTTGTGTGAAGAATGGCACAATTAAAATGATCAGTGCAATATTTTTAAAGTACTTACTCTGTAGGAGGTAGTCAACAATGACAACAAGTGCAAAAGAGACGCAGCCAACAGGACATATTCCATTAGCCAAGAATCCTTGTGCTGTCTCCATTCTGTCAAAGACGTAAGTGCAGCACGCAATGAACAACATGAGGTCTACGATACAGAAGACAAAGAGAGTTGTGAGCACTGAGAGAGCAGCAGGGTTTAGAAGGCTGTCTGCCCCACGCAGCCACACAGCCAACAGGAAGCCCCCAAAGCTCAGCAAGATAAGTACGCCTGTCACCAGGAAGTAAGAGGCAAAGTACAGAGAGAATGTCAGACCATTGACACGCAGCTGATTCTTGGCTCTGATCTGAAAAAAATTAAAATTTTCTTAACACATAACAAATATATATACTGACCAAAGCATAACTCCACAAATAATACTACAAATCAATCTATACATACACTATTTGCTCATTTATTCTGAATGACCAGGAAAAGAAAGATTTCAAATCACTACATAATTTGAATTTAAAAGAAAATTTTTCATTGAAACAAATTAAGAAATCAAAATATCTAGACCCACAAACTTCAATGAAAAATGATTATTTGAAAATAGCTTTAACTTAATACAAAATAATTGACAAAAGAAAAATTGATTCCAAGTAAAAATTTCCTTTTTATTTCCTGTAACATACCCATTGGTCCCTTACCTTCTAAGGTAATATTTCAAGGGTAAAGTTCATCATAAAACACCATTTCCTCCCAGTACTGTTAAGGTCAGATTCTTCATGAAGGTAAATATTTTGAACATACGGACATATTTTATATCTTTAAACATTTTTACTTTATATTCTTCCATCTCTTTACATAGCACAATAATATACTTCATAGACTACTTGAAGTTCAGTGAAGCACAGATTAGGAACTACTTTACAATCCCATAAAATTCTTATTAACTGTCTAAACTAGAAGCAAAATTAGAATCACCTCAATATTTAATCCCTTTTTTACATGAACTTATCTTCCAATTTATCAAACCTAAATTGATTGTATCTATAATTTCAATCTTCAGTCAGGTGAGGCAAAAGCCCCTGAAACACATTTAACTTCTGAACCATAATGAATGAAGTTTTGAAAATGTTAATTATCATAATAAGTATGAGATATTTACCTCCCTGTCATATACTAAGTCAGAAACAAACAGGCTGCAAGAAATCACAAAGGCATAAGCCATGCCAAAGGCTATTATCACAGGGGATGATCGTAACTGTTTCAGAGACGTCTTCTCAAAAGGGTGAGACCGCACCTGGATATTTGTTCTGTTCTTGACATCAACCAACATACTGCACAAAACATACGATAGTTTCAATAATCAACAAATGCAACAAATATTGGACTTAATAATATTATTTGATGAATCTTTAGAAGCTATAATCAACTGTTATAAAAACAGTTGATCATAACTATAATCACCAGGATATAAAAACTTTTCATCATAGCTATGATGACATACTTTTGAAGTATGATGTTCTTAAATTGTATATTGTTAAATTTATAGCAGTTCAAGTAATAGAATAATTATTTGAGTCAATATAATATAGTATACTGCATTTTCTAAATTATGACTTTATTAAATAACTGATATATCCCCGTAAAGACAACCTATCTGTAAATTTGTATTACACAAATTTTTGCATAAAAGCTAGAAGATAATCTGTAACCCCACCTGTAGTATGCATTGCTGAACATATTGATGGCAATAGGTAACGAGTGATGCATAGTGTCATTGTACACTACTGTGATGTTTACATGAGGCACATGCAAAGCATTGACATTGAAAGCTGCCATATGAGGTTGCATTTCCAGCAAATGGGAGAAGTTTCCATCATATGTATGAAGTGGTGTGTGAACATTTTCTTGCAATGCTTCCATCAGACCATCGATGTTGAAACCTGTGTCGTTGTGCACTAACACTCGCCCACTAGGTCCATACACAGCTGCAGGAAACATGTACAGAAATGTATTAGACCAAATTCTTCATATATATTCAATTGAAATATTTACAATTTTCATTAACTACTGAAAAAATTTATTTCAAGTTTCACAAATTAATATACAAAAAATATCATCAAGTTTTCCTGGACTCATCTATTCTTGAATACTTCTTTCCTTCTGATAAATTGCAACTTCAGTTTCAGGGTAAGCAATGCATAAACACTAATTATACATAATTTACATCATACATTACGTCAAAGTATGAAAGAATTTTTAAAGGAGAGCCTCGAATTCAATTCTGACCATTAAAAACAAACATGATCAAAGAATGGTTGAATATCCAGACAATTAATTTTACATTATAAAATAAATATTGAAATATAGCTATTATGAATTTATTTGAAATCACATACACAAGTTAAAAAATTCATGAAGGTAATATATGTGTTTTTATTTACTTAAAATTACAACTTCAACAAAATTATACTTAATAACTTTTAAAAAAATCCCTGATATATAATCTAGTCAAATTTTTTTTCAAATATTTATCACTAAAACTTTCTGATAAAAATGTAATGAAGTATTTGAAAATAAGAGTCGGACCCATCAACTTTATTTTTTGGTATTGATACTGACTTGAGTTGAGGGTGAGAGATGGCAGAGTTTCAGTGGATCGCTTCCAATCATCCATATACTGCAACATGCCCCAAGTGATGATGAAGGGTAGGAGCAGCTGAGCTGTCACCTACGAATGCAAATACTCTACTTAAGGGGGAAATGGAATGTTGAAGAATCACTTGGAGCAAATTTTTATTTCTTCAGTCGTCTTTTCCATAAATACAGGAATAATAGTGAAAGTATTGGAGGAAGAAAACAAGTGTGTACAATGTGGAAATTTGGAGCAATGGTCCCAGAGTGTTGCAGAGGACAGATGGGAGAAGGAATGCTAGAGACAAAATAACATCAGTACGTAGAGACCAGTACAGGCATTGGTAAAGAGGAAAAGAATGTGTTAGGGAATGGAGGAATTGAAGAATGAGAGACGAGAGAAGATAGAAAAGATAAGTATATAAGTAGTCTAAGGTACAGACAGAGAGACTAATGCAAACAAATTGTTATTAAACAGAAAATGAAGTAAGGCACTTAATAATTCAGTTGAACAGAAATGTAAAAAATTAGAACACAATTAAAATTTAGGAAAGGGGAACATGCTTTAGTTGTCATTAAATAAACAAAATACAAGAAAATTACCACATTCCTTATGATCTGCTCTCCATACATAATTCAACAGGAACACTCTGGTCGTAAGGCACCAAAAATATGATTTTGCTTTTTCCAAAACTCATTAACTCAACAAACAATACTTCTCCAATTTCCAGAATGAATTAAGAAACTAACTATTTCTAAAAATAAAAAATCTTACCTTTCTCCAGTCTCGTAATGTTCTCAGAACACGAATTTTCACGAGAGCCATGAGAGTGTGCAATGACGAGGGTTGCAGCACAATACGCTCCAATGCCAACCCCTTGCAACTAGAGCCTGCAGCACTGGCCACCAATGGGACACCGTCGGGTTGCCCAGGAGCAGGTGGTGGAACAGCTGGTGAAATAGTTGCAGAAGTGCCTCGATCACGATCTCCTGAAAATGAGTTCACAAATTTGCAGAGAAATCAAACAAATTAGCACAAATAAATAGATAGTAAAAAACTCTCATTATATATTCACGCTATGTTACTTTTTATTTTAGATTCACAGAGCTCATAAGTATGTAAAATGTTTTTTATCATCCTAGTAGATTTAAATTTACTGCAAAATAAACAATGAAAGCCATACCAAGGAAAATCAATATGCCGTTAACATGAAATGAAATTGGCATCAATTAAGTTTATTAAGATATTGTTCGAAGCAACAAAAGAAAGAAAGAAATTTATCAGGTCCCACTTCAGTGGACCATTATATAAAAAAAAGACCATGGTGATCTCCATGTAAAAAAAAAATCTCCTAAATCTCGATGCCAAATACATTTTAGATGGAATTCTGCAAATTTTTAATTTTTGACAAATTGAGAGACCCAGTATAATGAATGTCTAGTATCTATCATGTCAGACCTTGTCAATAAAATAATTATAAGAGAATTCCATGATGCAATTACCAATGGACTTTCTTATGGTATGATTTTACACTAACATACTAATAAGGATCTCCTCAGTAAAATATTAAAATAAGGAAATATTATTTTTACAGTCTTCTCGATTCATTGATTCTGTGAGATGTACCAGAACTCAAAACCCCTTTAGTTTGCTACTTACATGATGCATAGATAAACTTATATTTTTTCTGTTCTCCAGATGATTTACCTAATATACATAGGACCTTTATACACCTCTACTTCACACACACACAAAAATACACCTCTACTTCACTGTTTGCACCCAATCCTAACAAGAGGGAAAGCTTTCATTGAGTCTCAACAACCAGTTGCCAGTTTTTAATATATTGTAGAGTGGCTACAAACAATTAGTTTGTTAAGATCATAACAGCTCAAACAGAAATTAATGAATATTGCAACAATTTTAAATATTGTGAACATCATAAACTCATGATTTATGAAATAGGAACTAATCATTTAATTAGTGAATGAATAAAAACCACCACCAACAGACAATCTTTAATCACACACTTTAAAACCACTTCATTAAATTATATATTTAAATGGAATTGACTGTATTTTTAATTTAAATTAAATGTAGTGTAATGGTGTGGTTTTAAACTGTTGTGATTAAAGGTTGTCTGTTGAAAAAAGGGTCATTTTTATTCATTCACAAATTTTATACAGAATGTTGAAATATGTTAAATCATTTAACTCTTATATCACCAATATAAAGCCATTTTGACATAAAAAGGAATAAAACGTGTAGGTCTTCAATCCTTTTCTTTCCCTCCTAAAAGTAATCATCTAGAAAGTACAGGTATTACCTTCGAATCCTTTTTGAAATTCAATGGGAAATTTAATTAAGACATTTCCAAGCACATCCCTATAAAATGTTACATTTGAGGTAAATATTAGAAAATTTAACCAATACTCAGTAAACATCAGTCTCCTTAGACATTGGATTTTGTTATGAACAACATTTGGAACACACAAAATATAGTAAAATAAATCCTTACAAGAATATCAGGACTACCTGACCAAACTCTCAGGTTTCAAACTATCTCTGGTCACAATGAACAGTACTGCAGATTGCAATCATAATAAATGCATGAAAACTTACAAGTTCAAAGCTAATAGTATAAGCCATACAAACATGTACTGTTTGGAGATGGAAAAACAATAGCAGAACAGAATGAAAAATAGTCAAGGATAGAAAAAGAAAGCTGAGAAGGGAGCAACAGAATGTTCTGTTATGGAGAAAAGAATAATGGAGTATGTATAATGTGAAGAAAATAGTGGAGAGAGTCAATAGCAGAGAAGAGAGTGAAGCAGAGAAGAGAGTGAAGTGTCAATAACAGTTAAGAATGTAGGAAGTAGCTAAGAATTAAGAATGAGAAACAGGCAAGATAAAGAAGCAAAGAGAGGGAAGATAGACAGTGTATTCCCTGGGGTTCCCAAGACACAGGGAATCTATTTAAAGATTTTGCCATTATTTTTTAATATACAAGCAGCATATTTCTATTAATTGATTCCACTTTTTTTTGGGAATATCTACTTCAGGTTGTTTCTACACTTATCTCAAAAACATAAATTTGTTTTTTTTTCTTTCAAAATTTAACAACTTGCCCAAACTGAATTTGACAAATACACTGAAAAGCAAAATGCACTAAGAAACATACTGAAATAGACTAATGATACCCAAAGTTTCATTAGCTGATGTCACAGAGAAAGACTTGTGCAACACACCCTTCACTGTTCCATCAGGTAAGCTCCCTGGAGTCAAGGTAGCCCCTTCATTCTGCAGGCTCTGGTAAGACGTACTTTTGGATTGGAGGGACAAAGATCTGCTAAGGGCCCTGTTCCTCACCATCTTCTTAGATATATTGTCAATTGTGTTATCAGATTCTTCTCCTTCTTCTTCATCCAACTCCAATTGCAAGAAGACCTAAATTATTAAGAAAAAGAAATTAAAGTGTAACACAGAGATATTATTATCTAGAAGGGTTGGGAAAACAAAAAAAAAAAAAAAAAAAAANAAATTAGATTGCTAATAAATCAATAGTACATTGAATATAGTGAAACATATTTTACATATTGGAAAGCTAGTATGGAATTAAATTAAGAATGATTATAGTGGTCAACATCTAACATATTGGAATACGTGAAATATGGCTAGTAATCTAATCTAGGATTAGTAACATAAATTGTAAAAGTAGTGTTTTAGAGAACACGAAAAGAAAATTTTAATGAAGTAAAAGGTTTCCTGTTTTTTGAAAATTTGTATTCATAACATGTTCTTTTTTGCCTAATACTGAGTTTCTTTTTGTTTGTTCTATCCATAATTTGTCACAATCACTACATTCAATTTCATTATTTCTAGATTTTTTGTTGCAGGGCAAATACCAATAAAGAAAATTTTGATAGGGAGATGTATCTAGTGATTAATGGGTTGTCCAAATAGCATAGCTCCTGATGAAACAAAGGTTCCCAAAATGCAAGCTCATGACCAATAAGAAAATATTATTGAAGTTAAGACATTAATTGTTCTTGTTTTTTGAATGACTCACCTCTACAGAACATTTTCAGTACACACGTTTGCTTAAATTACAAGTTTGCTTAAAATTACAATTTGTAATTTTTAAAATTGAAATAGCTTATTTCTGTATATTTTAAAAGAAAAATATTACTTGGTGTGAACATTTCTAAAAATATTTTTAAATGCTATGTCAATAAATTGTTTTAAAAGCTTTAAAGATTTTCCATTTTATTATTTGTTTCTCAATTCTTGTAAAACTGTGCAATACAATTTTTTGTCGTAAAAAATCAGAAACTTTTACATGTTTATCTCAAGGTTCTCCCCTGATGCACATTGACCAGGGCGATTATCTATACCCCCTCCTGCACCACAAGCCCTGCCAATGGGTAATGAATCACTGCTCTAGATGTTCAGGCAGAGACACTAAGGGCGGATTCCAGAGTCGCCACATATTATAAGTAAAGACTTAAGTGAACACTTGTACTCATTCGCAATCCAGAAACCACATTTAGGGGATCACTCATTGCTATACGTGCGGGTTGGCGCCCACTTAAGTGGACCTCATGTGAATTACGCATGCGAGAAAACTGGTAGATATTGCGTTCTAGTTTCATGGTGAGGCAGATGTGAAAATGCATGTTTCATTGCAAAAATGCATGATGAATTTGGGGAGTTTGAGAAATTTCACGAAGACAGTATACTAAAAATGCTGAGGAGATACATCTGAGATCTGTATTGCTTTGAGATTCTTTACAACAGGATCATTCCAGAATACACTTAATTCTAGTACAATGTGAGGTTATGCGACTAAAACATACATTTAAATATTCGTATAATTGGAATTTTTCATTTTTTTAATAATAAAAATGAGATGCAGAGCATACTCAAATTGTTCTACTATAATGCATTTATAAAATACAAATGCAAAATTGTCTGAATTTTTAGTCATATTAATTAAATACAGTTTCATCAATTTTAAGTGTCTCGTCAATTAATTGTAATGGTAAATCATAATATGTGATCATTCATAGTATTTAAAACATTAATTGAAATATACTCTTTTGAAATAAACATTGTTGTTCACTAAAATTTTTAATAACAATTTAAATAAATAAATTTATTTATTGGACACAAATAAATTATACTGCAAGAATACAGAAAAAATAAAAAAGTAGAACCAAACCACAAAATGTCAAAAAATTGCCACTGGAAGCAACAAAACTTGAAATACAAGGATAGCTAGAACAGTGAACAAGTTTCAATTCAATATCATAGACATAAATATAAGTTTGTGATCAGTATAAACAAATACAGTTATATGGTGACAGAGGAAAGGAGTGTACAGTTCACGAAATAAATAATTGAAATCCTCCTTTTCAGCACATTGCCACATGCTACGCAGCTATAAGTGTTTACTTATTCCTGGGATGCACTTAAGTGTTTTCTCATTATAAGTGCCGTCTGTGGAATACAAAACCACTTAAGTGGTTCCTCATAATAAGTAAACACTTATTAGTTAAGTAATCCCTTATTCTATAAGTGATTACTCAGGAATCCACCCTAAATAAAACATTTATTAAATATTACCTCTTCCAGAGTTGTCATGGCAACTCCATAACTACAGATTCCCAGGCGCAATATTTTCATAGATATTTCATGTTCAATCGCTTCAAATAATGTGGGGAAGCGGTTCACAGCATTATGGGGTAAAATGAAAGATAACTCTCTGCCATGCCTTCTAGCCTTCTCAGCTTGAGTAACATGACTCGTCACCAATTGCACAATTGCTTGTTCTCTAGCAACTCCATCAAGGACCATTCTGTAAGGCAAAAAGATTTTTGTTACAATCTATTACAATGTATGCAGGTTACACCTATGCTTTAAAATTACAAAAGCAATATGAAATATTTTAACACTTGAGTGAACTACATAATTTTTCCTGCTACATCTAGATTGACACAAATATACTCTTCATATTCATATATTCTCCACAACAGATTGTAAAATGTTAACTATTAAAAAGAAAATATACAGAACATGTTTTGATAACACCAATAACAAAAACTTCAAAAAAGTAAATAGTCCAATAACATCCCACACAAAATACTGAAGATATTAAATTCTTACAACTCCTTACATAAAAAATATATGCAAGAATTATTCAAAATCTTACATTAACACAAAAAAAGTACTCACGTTAAGTGATATCCAATTCCAAATTTGTTCTTCAGGAAGAGAGAAGATCCACAACAACGTAATCGACCTTTTGAAATAATAGCTTTACGATCAGCTAGAATATCAGCTTCATCCATAAAATGAGTAGTTAAAAGAATAACCTAGAAAAAGAAAAACAACATTTCATTACTCGTAATAGGAAATTTACAAAATTGAATGGAGAACAACCACCAGGAATTACCTTGCCATGCCTTCTGTTCTGTAAAAGAGACCATAGATATCTGCGGGAATATGGGTCAACTCCAGCTGTTGGTTCATCGAGAATTATTATCTGCAAATCATAGTTGTATAAAATATATCAATAATAAAATTCAAATCATATTACAAAGAAAATTAGTAAAATGCCAAGAAACCAGGTCAAAATAAAACAACAAAAATTACTATATTAGTTGGCAGTGCCCTTATTTACGACAACATGTATTAATAACGTACAAACACTTTAATCATTCATACTTTTACATAACGTTTCAGGGATGTATGTTCCCCCTCTTCAGATGTATTTTATATTTTCTACAAAAAACATATATAATATATTAGTTTGTTGTTTTTTTCCTCCACGTGGTCATATGCAGTTTGAACTGTTTTTTGATAATAAATAAATTTAATTTAAATTTATATATCTCCAGTACATTGTTACAAATATTCAACTTACATATGTGAGAAAGTACAAACCTGAACACACTTATGATGCATGCGTATATTGATTCAAAGTTGTGTTGAACTTATTTAAAATAATGAAACAAGCACAATATTATGTTGAAAACATTAATTTCACACTTAATATGGAAACTTCAAAAAAATTCTTTGACACCCAAGAACAGAAACACAATAAACTTAAATATAGATTAATGAAGAAATATGAAACTAAATTAAAAAGATTATATCAATAACAAACAGGAAATCGATTTACTAACAATGAAATTTTCAACAATCATAAATATGTGATAAACATCTCTGATCATGACCTACCAATTGAAGTCAAAAACACTCTCAATTTAGGTAATAATTTCAATTATCTACCTATCAACAATGACAAAACCAAATTTGTTACCAATGTAATAAAGAATGTGGAATATAAAATTGATAAAATAGATCTATATGACAAAAATGAATTTAGGGAACACATTAATCGTAACCTGGTTGAATACATGTCACAAACTAGAACTAAATGCATGGACAAATGGAACAAAGACAAAATCACTACAATAAAATTCTTTAAAATGAACCCACACTTTATTGCCATTAAAGCAGACAGAGGCAACAAGACAATTGTGATAAATAAAGAGGTTTACAACAAAAAAGTAAAAGACAGTATTGAAAACAATACACATTATCTAACTACACAGAAAGATAACACCAACAAAATATTACGTGAGGTACAGACGATGATGAAGTTATGGTATAGAATGGAATATATAGACAAAGAAACTTATAATAAATTTTACACCACCGTAGCCAAGATCAGCAAAGCTTACGGTGTCATGAAAATTCACAAAATTAACAGACCAATGAGAATTATAATAAATAGTATTGACGGGCCAGTATATATGTTCTCGAAGTTAGTCCTGATGTGTTTAAAACCAATTCTTAATTATGAGAAAGAATATACATTGAATAATAGCAGAGAGTTAAAAGAAGTATTATCACTAACATACATTGACAAAACAGATAGAATTTTTTCGCTTGATGTTAATAATATGTACCCATCAATCCCTCATAGACATATAACAGATGCACTAGAATATTACATATCAGTCTATAACATATATGTCATCCTACCGGTGAACACACTATTAAAAGGAGTAGAATTAATTTTAAATTCCACTGAATTTATATTATGATTCCATGTACAAACAAATCCATGGAGCTCTGATAGGTGGGGTTCTAAGTGGATTATTTTGTGAATTAGCAATGAGAAGATTGGAAAGGTCTATATTGTCTAAATTACAGGTGAAATTATATAGGAGATATATAGATGATACTATCATTATCACACATGAAAAACAGATTACAATGATCCATAAAATGTTCAACTCATATGATCCCAATATTGAATTTACCCTTGAAATGGAACAAAATAACCACATAGATTTTTCAGATATCAAAATACATAGACAAGAAGACAAACTTCTATGTAATTGGCACAGAAAAAACACAGATTCTGGGAAAACACTAAACTACAATTCTGCACATCCGAAGACCATGAAAGTAGCTATCATACACAACTTCCTACATAGGATGCTCAATGTTAGTGATGATATATTCCATAATGAAAACATTAGCATAATAAGAGATATTCTTCACAATAATGATTACCCAAAAAAATTCATAGACAAAACAATAAAACAATTCTTTCAGAAGATTAAACACACAAATTCTGCATCCCAAAACAAAAATAACATGAATAATATGATTGGTGTACCCTTTGTTCCAGGACTAACCAAAAAAATCAGAAAAACCTGCAATGAATACAACATTAAGACAATCCACACAATTAATAATAAACACCCCTTTGCTAAAGCACACACAGACAAGACAGATAAAAATGAAATGACCAACATAGTATATAAAATTCCATGTACAAACTGTGACCTCAATTATATTGGACAGTTTAAACGTAAACTAATGACTCGAATACGTGAACACAAAAGTAACATAAATAAAAATAAAGAGGGTGGTATAAATATACATATAGGAAAAACAGGCCATAAGATGGACTTTGAAAATACAACAATTGAGGATTATGAACATAATAAACAAAAAAGAATCATAGCAGAATCAATTAACATATCAATTCACTTCAAAATATGACACAATATTAAATATAATAAAAAAATATAAATAAAAACTATAGATAATTCATTCCCCCACCACGTGGTTGCGTCATAGCATGAAGACAGCCTGTACCGCACAGTGCTGATGGGCCTCAGTTCGGTAGATCAGAGTTGGAGGATANCAGAGTTGGAGGATAGCACCGTATGCCGCACACAGGCTACAACCGCATGACCCACAAATAGATGAACATAGCAAAGGATAATTTTAATAAGTTCAACACAACTTTGAATCAATATACGCATGCATCATAAGAGTGTTCAGGTTTGTACTTTCTCACATATGTAAGTTGAATATTTGTAACAATGTACTGGAGATATATATGTTATATATTATATGTTTTTTGTAGAAAATATAAAATACATCTGAAGAGGGGGAACATACATCCCTGAAATATTATGTAAAAGTATGAACGATTAAAGTGTTTGTACGTTATTAATACATGTTGTCGTAAATAAGGGCACTGCCAACTAATATAACAAGTGAAAGACAACATTACTCTTATCTAATTTAACAAAAATAACTGTAAGCTTACTTTAGGATCTCCTATTAAGGCAATTCCCACTGACAATTTTCTCTTTTGACCACCACTCAATTTCACTGCATAGGTGTTGGCTTTGTCTGTTAATCCAACTTCATCCAGCATACGAGTCACTTCATACTTCATTAAAGATGGAGGAACACCCTAAAAATGAACAGGTTATGTGAGAAATTATATAGTCCTTAAGTTCATGAAAATGTGATCAGTCATTTGATTCAGTTTAGTTAATGTTATACATCAAATATATATATTAAAGAAGTGCACCTTTACAGCAGCATAAAACTCGAGGTGTTCTTGAGGAGTAAGAAAATCAAATAAAATATCTTGTTGTGGACACACTCCCGTCATACTTCTAATTGCATACATATCGCTGGGACTCCTACAAAGAGAATATTGCAGGAAAATAATAATATTATTAAGTAGCGGTTTTTGACAACCTGGATCCTTCACAGTGATATCTTAGTATTAAGATATAAATAAGAATCTGTTTCCACATACACACATGCATTTAAAAATTTGATCCTTTACAATTTTGAATATTAGATTAAAAACCCAAGAATTTGATCCAGTATATTTTTTCCAGCTTAAGACTAAACTGGCTGAAGATAAAGAACACTGAAAGGCAAAATTTAAAATTAAGGTTATAGATTTAAAATATGGTAATAAGAAATTTACCTGATATCATAGCCAAAAATGTAAGCGGTTCCAGAAGAAGGGTAAGTGAGCCCAGTTAACATATTAAACACAGTAGTTTTGCCTGCACCATTATGTCCCAGAATTGCAGTTATTTGACCTTCATAGATTGTCAGATTTATTCCTAAACAAAAGAAGAGAATGTCTTATCAGGAACTTCTAAGCAAACTGAGGCAAAACTTTCTAATAATTGTCACTCCTAACACACAAAAACAACTAATGAATGTGGGTGTTGAGCTACCTAAGAGATGCAGCAAAAAATTAAAATCTAACGTTTTGCCTTTCGTTCTAGTCTCCCATATTAATGCGGAATTTCTCATAATAATGAGAAAATATAATGCGCAGTTTCCCATAGTAGTTTGAATCAGCTGTAGTTGGTTCCATGACTGTCAAGTCTCCCTCTCTAGTCCAATAATAAGAATGGCAGCTAGCACCAAAGGAGTTATTAGAATTTGTGCATAGTAAATATAGATGTTATGGGAAATTATGAACTCTAAAGCCATACTGTTCTCTATTAATTAAGGACTCTATTTCAAAGTAATACATCATTCAGAGCCTCAGCATTACTCCAAAGAAGACCATAGAATGATGGGCAAAATGTTGGACTTGAATCTTCCTACATGGTATCACCTGGATAGCTCTACACCCATTGGTCTGTCAGCAGCAGCCTTCACAATCATATTCAAAGATCTCAGCTCACAAGTTTGGTCTTACCATCAACTGCTTTCACATGCCTCCATCTACAGCACTTCTTGAAGGACTTTTCCAATTCCACAATCCTGATAGCCTCTCTACCTTTCATCTCGTGAGTAACAGGTTCCACATCTTGTGAACTGTCATCATTAGCATTCAAGGAACCTGACTCACCATTTAGAGTTGGTATCTGTAATCATGACACAAATATTAGTTAAATTACATATGTACCCAATGTCTGTGATATTAGAATTAGAGAAATACACTCTTAAGAGTCAAGAGTTGTGAGTATCTAGGCACCTATACAGATTACAATTTTAAATGGGATGTATATACTGAATTCCTAAAAGGACTAAATATCAAATGTTTGTCTTCTACAAATTATCCAGAATTGTGTGAACAAAAACAATGATGCTAATTTATTATGTTCTATTTCATTTTTCAAACATGAACTAGTTTTGGAAACACGACTCAATGGCAGTAGGTTGAGGATGGAAGCAACAGTTTCTGAAACTAGCTCATGTTTGAAAAAATAAGTGGAGTGTGTGGTTGATGAATTATTACAATAATTTATTGCAGTGATTCCACTGTGAATTCCCGAAGTAATTAACGTCGTATTCTGGGACTTCTTACTTCTATGGGTCAAATTTCCAACCTACCTGCACACAGTAAGCAATAATATTTACCAACAGATTTAACATAATTTATTATTATTAAATGTTAATCTTTAGTGATTTAGGAGGGTAATTCTCTGAGGTAGTAATCAATTGTTACAGATTTATCCAATACAAATATACACAAAATAATGAATCTCTTAACTGAATAAATAAAATCATTGATCTAGGAAACCAAAAATTGTGAGAATAGCTCATCGAGGTTTGAGTCAGATTGAGTATATGCAACTTTTTGACCTTAAGAGAAGATACCATACTTCTTGAACATAAACATAATGGAAGCTAGTTCTTGTAAAAAGAATGTATTAAACTTTCAATTAAATCGAATCACAGGCACACAACTTATATCGAGTGATAAATTAACTCTTTTTCACCTACCCTCCTGACACTCTTCTTTGGACACCAGTAACCCTTTGTAAAACAAAACCACGGGTATTGTTTGACTCCGTATTCACTAGGAACAACAGAGTCCAGGTAGTATGCCAAAAGTCCATACACAACAATATCTACAACCATCATCACAATACTTCCACCAAAAGGCATGCCTGGTCCAGACCAGAGATTGTTCAAGTGTACACCATGGCCAGCGATATCCAGCATCAAAGCCTGCACAAACATAGGAATACATGTTGAAAATAGGTCACAATCATATTTTATTTAATGTCTGATGGTTAGAGCCATTTGGCCCGCTTTTCCACTTAACCATGACTTAGGTAAGGGAATTGGTTTGAAGGAAAAGGAAATATGTTGGGTTGCAAGGAAGCTTATGGTACCAAACTGACATGTGTCTGGAGTAGGTGAGGGAAACTCCAGCTGAAAACCTCACGAAGTTCGGCTGAGCAGGTTTTGAACCCACATTCTACCGTTCAATGATATTGTGGTAGCAAAGACACTAGCACTAGACCACCTCTGTCAGTCATATAAGAAACAAGTTGTGAAAGACAATTGTACACATTCCATATCACCAGTTAGTTTTACAAAATTATAATGTTAATACATTTTTAATAAACTAGCTATTTCTTCACTCTTGGTTGGAAGAGTTGAGATAATTGGAGTCTTGTGTGAAAGAGATGAATCCTGTGTGCTCAGTGTTTTCATCACAACAAATTCTCAACATAACATAACTATTAATAAATTCTTTAGTTCACCTTATCCACAGCCATTCCAAATCCAGTAGTACTAATCAAAGACATCAGCCACAGATAAACTGGATCCATATTTTCCAAGTACACTTGAAGGTAGTAGAGAGCACCCATACCATACACTGCAAATCCACCAACCACTCCTGCAGTCTATTTATTGAGGCCAAGCAAGAAAAGAATTTTATCAGTAACAAAAGAATTTATAAAGTAAATCAATTTTAAAGTATCGATACTCAAAAGAGAAAAACAAATCAAAAGTGAAAATAATAAAAATCCTATATAATATGAACCAAATAAAAAGTGGAGTTTGAAAGAAATATTATTCTCTGACTCATTAATATTTCTTTTTTTCTCTTCAAAATAACTGGAGGAACATTCTCTCATGAATATTTCAAGAATATGTGAAAAAAGAAAACTATAAAAGCAGGGGAGGTAAACTCTCACCTTGACATGAAAAGCGATCCGTCTCATTTGACACAGTATACTATATAATGATTTTACTTGAAAAGTTAGATCTAATTTCTAAAATTTTAACACATACCTAATTACATTGCAAAGCATAATCTATGCAAACTGAACATGATTAATAATTATGAACTGTTTACAGCAACATTAAAAGCCACATGACAGAACATTCAGAAGTAAGAGATTTAGCATCTAGTCTCAAGTTAAGGAAAAAAGATACCATATGAGGAGAAAAGGGAGATTAAAGTGTAAGTGAAAAGTAAATAAAATTGTTTCATACAATTTGAAAGAATAGAATTGCGTAACAATGAAAGTTGAAACAAAGATAATTCCACAAGCAATTAGTGTGTTTCAAATTGCAGTATTTTTTTAAAGAATTGATTAAATTTTATCAACTTGAGACAAGAGTAATAAGAGTTTTTATATTTTATCTTTCCTTGTCCTTATCAGCCTGGTTGACTGCTCAGAAGGAAAATGAGCCATCTCTAATATATAGTCAGAAACTAAGTATTTACAGGGACCAAACTGCCATTATTTCAAATGTCAACTCTGGCAATTTTTAATTTATCTCCTGAAAGATAGTGTTTAAGAAATAAAATACACGAAGCATAAAGAGGATAATATTACTCAATCTACTATAAATTATTTAATTTCTGTAATATATTTCTTTTCTCTTTTCCTCCAATTATGTCACTTTTGTCCCGTACCTATACAACAAAACCAGGATATGAAAGACAAGGAAGGTCCTCTGAACACATACATAAGCAGGAAAGAGCAGGGAGAACTCACCCTGCCTTTGCTGAAGAAAGGAGCAATCATGAAAGCCATCATCACTATAGTGAGACTGAAGAGGTATATAAGTATAAAGATGAGAAACAAATTTGAATGCTTGAACACCTCCAATGATGCAATTAAAATAATTGCCATGACAGCAATGACAAGCACAAAAAGACCATATATGATAAACCATGATAGCCTGCATGAAAAACCAAAAGAAGCTTGTTAGAGCTATGTTCAACACACAAAATGCGAGTGTGACCGATCAGTTTTCACATGTATAAATGGTAATACAGAATCAAAAATAATTTTAAGAAACTTTTCCTTACACATCAACAATAATTTCCTTCAGTTAAATAAATATACTGAGACACTACAAATTAAATGGGTGTTATTTACAATTGAAAATGTGTCTCTATTTCTTACATAATGAAAGGTCACTCTTTACCACATCAAGACTTTTGTACAGACAACACATTACATGCTCAATTGCTTCTTAAATATGAATACCAACCAGAAAACAGAATCTCTCAAGCCCATTATCTTCATGCCTTCTATGATCTTCTTTTCCTTCTCACCCACGATAAGAAGAAGTAAATAATACATGAACTGCGAAAATGCTACCATCATGTAATATGGTACGAGTAACCGTAGACTGTACAGCCAATCTGCAATTTGGAAAAAAATTAAAAATTTTTGGAGACAACACCATGAGAAAAAAGGCTACTATGTCATTTTTCATGCTCATGACAGTCAAAAAATTAAAAAAATTCATGGATAATACAGTTAAAGACATATCACACACACACACAAAAAAAAAACAACAACCCCAACAACAACGAAAAAGAAACAGATCTGTACATGTACAAGTTAAAAAGTAGAACTAACCAAAATCAGCATGAAAATGGTATAATTTTTTATTCTGCAATTTCCATTTTAAAAAATGAATGTTTTGCAATGCATCACCATAAAACAAAAAAAGATCTTACAATTCTTCTTTAGTAGTATTTAACTGGGGCAATATCACACAATAAAAGTGAAAACAACAGAAAGTTTTGCAGAATACAAAAAGCAAAAGGCATACACACATTTATAAATTCTTTATACAAGAAATATTAACAACAAATGTAAACCATGAAGTGAGATCATAAATTCCTTATGAAAGGCATCATAATCATATGGAAATACATCTTAATATATTTATAGGGTTACCATACTTTCTCATTCCTCCAGAAAAATTATTCAGGAATAATAAAATTTATTGGAGTCAGGATTCTCACTGAAAACAGCTTAATAAAATATTCTTTTCAAAGAATGATTTTATAACATCAATGGATTTTTATCTATAGTTTTCAACTAGGGTCAGAGAATAGTCAATGCAGTTTTCATTGATACCCTTGAGAATATGGTAACCCTGTATACCTAAACCAACTCTTTCATACAACCTAAAGAAGCTCCATATTAACAAGAATTAAAGCATATAGATTACAAGCTTACATTTTAAAGCAAATAAAACAAGTTGAGAAACATGCAGTAAAAGAAAAATTAGTACCTGGCATGCCACTAAAAATACACCACCAACACACAAGCAATACATAAATAAAAAAGGAGGATTAATACATCAAATGATTCAAAATACAAGAGTTACTACTCAAAGACTTAAATTCTTAATGATTAAAAACAAAGGTAATTTAACTTCAAAATTCTTTGAATTTCAGAAAACTCCTTGATCTGGGTGGAAATGGTGCAAAGTTGTGGAAGGTGAATGGGTGGTGTAGTGTTTAACACCCCTGCGATCAAAGCAGGAGTCCCAAGTTCGATTCCTGGCTCGTCACCATTTTCACCTGATCGAAAGTTGTCACATATCTTCTCCACGTGTAGAGTACACGGAAGAAATATATGAATAACTTATTTTCTTATTAGAACATAGAAAATAATTCAAATATTAAGAATAAGCGCAAATCTGAAACTTCATTAATATGCGAATTGTAATTTAGATGAACATTATTTCCATAAGTCTTCAAGACTGACTGGTATAATTTTTACCTACATCCCCATTAATGGAAATTATATGAAAACCCCTACAATCTCTAATAACAAGATTTTAAAAAAATAATTAATTATTAAGCACTAACTAATAATTATTAAACTAATATTTCAATAAAAATTTCATTATAATTTTAATAAATATTATTGTTAAAGTTTTGAAATTTAAAAAAATGCACTGCTGTTGTTGTACATGAACCAGAGGGTATTTTAGACTTAGGGCTAATTTATTAAAAGCACTACGGAGGATACATCTGATTAAATAATAAATAAAACCAAGTCCATGAGTACTCGTGCAATATGCGTAATTATAAACATAAATAAGTGCTTACATACAGAAAAGTTAAATAAATAGAGATTCAAAATTTAAATAAAATAAAAAGTATTCAATAGTTGAATGGAAATATTCTAAAAAAATAGTTCCATAGATGAAAGGTATTTCAATTCAAGATTTCTCATCTTAATATCAAATAATAAATTATATAACATGCAATAAAAAACCATAAAACAAAAATTGATTAACTAAAATTTTTTAAAAATTAAGTTTAAATTCAAGGAACAAACTTAACATTTAAAGGTATTAAAATACAAATCTATTTTTGATTTAACATAAATCATTGCTCAATATACTTGTTCCTCAAAAGATCGGTCTTCTTATGATTTGTTATATTAAAAATTTCTTCCCATTACAGCATTAGAATGTTATTTACTTACTTAAATTAAAACACAAGAAATATCATTTTTTAATACCTAAATATATAGTTAGCACTGTATACAACCATTTGAAGGAAAAAGCACAACAAAACTGAAAGAAAACATATTCTTGAATATACTGCTATCAAGATCATGTTTGTCTTTACATTTTTGCCACTTCACAAAAATGAATGTTCTAACCTGTTTCTACTATATTTATATTTTATAACCCATCACAAAAATATCTGTTTATTTGGATTAGTAGGAAAGTGAAGACTACAAAAATTAATTTTGCATGGTAATCTTGTCTGCAAATAAAAATGAGGCAGACAAGGGAGCAAGCAAAATAACAAAACATAAGAACAATAAAATAAAATCCAAACAAAACATGGAAAAGCCTTTTAGATAAAACCATTTGTTAAGAAACAAATGAACAGATATATCCTGAGGAAATCATTGCTTTCAAGTGTGAAAACACTTGCCTGCTGTAAAAGGCTCTTTAGGAAACAATTCCAAAATAAATTCTGGAATCTGTATTGAATATCCTGGTTTCTCTATCTGAAAATAATTTTTAAAAAGTTGACAGTTAATTGTAATCCAACGACAAGAGACACTATAACACACTTGCTTTTACTACTACTTGAAGATTCATACATTCCACCATTTACCTTAATTACATTCATACACCAATATGAAAATTATCCCGAAATGCTTTCTTATTATGCAATCTTTGTGACCTAATGAACAACACATGAAAATAGTTCATACAATGGAACATAAAAGTATACTGAAACTTTAGGACAATATAAACTGTATTATAGTTGGAAAATGACATTCTTCAAAGGAATTTGCCTCTTATCTTGTGAATTAAAAGTGTTGATTGCATTGACTGCAATATATTAAAAGACTGCCTAAGTATATACTTCACAAAACTTTATTCTGCATCATTGTTTTAGTAAAACTATTCCTCTTAACACATCTCAATTAATATTAAAAGAAAGGACATTTTATAGAATGAAATGGATTCAACCAAGTTTAAATTTCCAATGTGATATTTTATTAAGAAAAACCTATTTTTCAATTGCAATGCAATAACACAAGGAAGAAAATTGATAAAAT
This sequence comes from Laupala kohalensis, assembly GCA_002313205.1. Taxonomy (NCBI): domain Eukaryota; kingdom Metazoa; phylum Arthropoda; class Insecta; order Orthoptera; family Trigonidiidae; genus Laupala; species Laupala kohalensis. The sequence goes on from NNCF01126978.1 coordinate 294,418, forward strand.
GTGATTATCAAAGAAGATTCTTTTAACTCTTATTCCTTTTTGTTTGTTTTCAGAAGATGCTCACCCCTAACTTATTTTTGACAGGGAGTCATGTAATACTTATAAATAAGTAATTAATGAATAGCAGAGCTTTTCAATTTAATTACAAAGAAAGCTTTAATTAGAAAAAAAAAACATTCATTGCCTAATCTCTATAGCTGACACTACAAGTATAAAAAATCAGAAGTATTAGTTTTTATGTTAAGTAAAATTAGGAATACAGCAGAAATTAGTTTTCCTTTGAGAGCACTGCAATACAAAGTGTTAGACAATCTTCTTCAAAGCATGTCCTTTCACTAACATGGCTCTCTCCCAACAGGAGTAAAAAGCTCTACTATTCTGCTGTCTGTTTGAAGAACACGCACCCGCATCTTGGTGTAATCTAGCAGTGCCTGCACTGCTATGAAGCCAGAGTAATAATACTGGTTGACTGGGCATTTGTCTCCAGCTTCTAATGGAAACATGCCTTTCCAATGGCTAGTTTTGAGGCGGCATGATATTTTAGAGCTGATGTGATCCTGGGTGGACGGTACTCGGAGTGAAGGGTTTGTGCGAATTCCGTAACTAATACAGGAACAATAAGAAAAATTTGGAGTGGCAAAAAGATAACAATTAATTACTCTTACATCTAGATAATATTACATAAGGATACATCACTTACCCTACACATAGGTTAAAAAAATATACCTGAATTAGTAATATTACATACACATTGCAATGGACACTTGTTGAATGTTACAAAAAAAATTGTTCAAATTATAATACACAAGTAACAGTCATTTTGCTATTATTGGGACATAAAAATAATATCAACCAATTAAATTAAGATTACACTAAAATGAAGGAAAAACACAGAAACATTAAGTGGTACCTCAGTTCTTTACTTATGGGGTCATCACTATCAAATATCACAGCCAACTGGATGGAGGAAGGAGTTGTCCAATACACCTTGAGTAAAGCATCTTCATTTTCATAATAAGTGAATTCGATTGGGTGAATATTTTGCCGATGTCTTGTTATCTCCTCCCATAATTCATTAGTTTTGTTCAAAAATAACTAGAAAAAATGGAAATATTTTTGAAAGTAATTAATGTGTACAATATAATTTCCTTTTCACAAAATCTTTACCCCAGGTTTCTCTTTCTTTAAATGGAACACAAAACTGTTACGAATACAAAATTCTTAGGTCTCCATATTCAAGACAACCTCAAATGGAATTGTCATGTTGACAATCCTAACTCCCAATTAAGCAAATTGTGTTACGCATTCCGAATCTTAGTTAACGTAGTTAGTCCACATATTTCCCGGTACGTATATTATGCAAAAGTTTAGTCCCATTTATATTACAGCATTATCTTCTGGGGTAATTCCAGTCAGAGCATTTAAACTTTCAGAATTCAGAAGAGGATAGTTCGGATAATTTGTAAATCTCACCCCTGAAACTCATGTAAACCTTTATTTAAGGAATTAAATATCTTAACACTTCTCTGTATTTATATTTATGAAACGGCTGTGTTTGTTACAACTGAATTACTGAAGTGCTATCCTTGTTCATGAACACAATAGTAATAATATTCATCGTCCTAGAGTGTCAACCACTCTTTGCCAAAAAGGACCAAATTATTAGGGAATCGTTCTATATAATTTCCTCCCCAAAAATATAAAAGATTATGAAATTGAATCTCCTCAAATCTGCGGTTAAAAGCTACCTCCTGCACCAGTGCTTCTACAATGTGAAAGAATTTATAGATTTTAATGAAAGTTAAATCCATCTTATACTTTATCATGCCATTGCTGTAGTACTTTTAAAATAACTTATAACAATTTCAAAAAATATTTTCTTGTACGATTGTTTTTTGTTTTTTTTTCCTGTGGGGCTTTAGGGTTCATCAACATCGAGGTCATTAGAGCCGATGCACGATTGTGTTGTCTCTCATGATTCATTTTAATTTAGTTTTGTGTGTACTCAACTTTGGCACGGTTGTGTACATAAATTTTGTAGTCCCATCCTGGCCCGGGTTTTTCTCCGGTTTTCCAGGGGTAGAGGTTTTTACAGGTTCTTTAGACTTTAGTCTAGAGGTGCGTTTATTGAAACAAGAAATCGTGAATTTAGTGTTATTTCAATTCTTATGATTTGTAAACACTATACTCTGAATAATTTATAGTTTAATAATAATTCGTACATGTAAAATAATTTTTGTGTGTTAAATTACAAACATTGATATTCTATCAGTATTACAACTCGTGGCTAACTATTTATTTTATCTAGGAATTTTTGTTGAAATTTTTCAATCCGTCTCTGCCTTAGGACCCTTGATTAGAATTGATGGGCTTGCTTCCAGAGAGTAAATTAGTTTATTGTCCTCCTCATGGTCATACGCAGTTTGTACTGCTTTTTTCACAATAAATTTATTTATTTATATACTAACCTGAATTCCAGTGGTATTAGGAGCGACAGCTATAGAGATATTTTGATGAAAGTAATCATACATATTCAAATCATCTCGGGGTATTGTGATGGCAGGATAATGAGGGGTTGGGGCAGCCAGTTTAATGACAATCATTAGAGCAAGTAATGTACAAGGAACCAATATTTCCTATAGAAAATAAAAAATTGTTATTATATAAAATATTCATAAATATTTTAAAGAAAGCAAGTTCTCAAAAACTTACCGCTAATGTCTTTCTCTTCTCTCTTTTCTTCAACAGAATATTCCTAATTAAAATAGCCTTAAGTTGCTGCAAGTATTTAGTTGTCTTCTCTCCCATATTGACAAATATATCTTGCAATCAATTGCTAAGTGACTAGAATGTAACCTGAAGAGATAGAATATATAATCAACTAATGTTACACATCAACACACAAAACTTTATACAACAACAGAAATAATCAAATTAGGTATTTAAAGCTAAAAATTAAATTAATTTGGTGATTACGTTTACAGTACACAAAATAAAGTAGTTTTAAGCAAATGATGTGATAAAAAAACCCTCCAATAATCACAAAAATAGCAATCAATATGACATGAACATATTCCAAATTTAAAAACTAAGAAAATAACATTTTTACAAATTATAAGAATAAAAGTTAATAAGAGAATATCCTTGGAGGAAAAAAGCATTAAAATACTAGATACTTCGTGTTAGGACCTCGAATCCTGAGGACTTGCATAAGGTAAATCTTTAAAATAAGAAGAAAAAAATACAAAAATGATGTATACTATAAACACAGGTTCTTCTCATACATTTTTCAATGGTTTAGTTACATTGTAAAAAATTAATTTCTTTTCTGTTCAGAACTTGTAATAACAGCCATTTAATATGGTATATACATCAAGGTCTTCATAACTTAGCAAGTTTCTCATTCTAGGACATCGTAAAACTACTAACTCTGAGATGAAAAATATTCTTCCCCAAACAAGATGAAGGAGAGAAAATTATTACACATACATTTTATACAGAGGGACACTTAAAATATTTTTTTAAGTTCACTTCTTCATTTACATAGTAGTTGTAGATCCTCACCCATTATGTAGGGAGTTATCAAGGGTACAGCTGAATCATAACGGATGGAAATACAATTCAAAAGACCAAATTCGTACAAGAGTTATAAATGAAAACAATAGCTTTCCATGTTCGGTCAGAGAAAGAAACTTCCACAAATCTTAAAATACAGTCAATATTGAAAACTGCAAAACAGAAAAACTAGTAAAATGGCTCTGTCAAGAAAAAATTTTTGGTGCCCAACTTTATTATAAAATTTAAAAAAAAAACAAGAGAACAAAAACTGCCAGAAAATTAAGCTTATTTGTTTTTTCCTTGTATTTGCTAGGATAGTATTCGTGGAAATAATTATCAAAATGTACACAAATAAATGATTACCAAACAAATATATAGTGGAGATGACACAGCATGAATCTTGAATATTGAAAAGGATCTGTTGTACATCATACTTAGAAACGTATCAACAACAAATCCAAGTATGTAAAAAAATAAATAAAATAGTTTAAGAACATCACTTGCCATTTGACACAACATTTTCGTTATTAAAAGAAATTCCCAACGTTTATCTTCTTCTGTCATAATAAAAAAAACCAACCAAAAAAACAACTGTCAAGAATAAATTCAAAATGAATCTGATTATCTCAAAAAGATCACAGTAAGCCAATAATGATCCATAACAATAAATCACATGCGTAAAAGCATTAAACTCATAGCAAATAAGGTTTTCCAATTCTCCAACGAAATAAATGTCTCAACGTCAAGTTTTCATAAATATGACACGGATTTAAAAAAAATTTCTTTCTGTGACCTCGCAATTTACGAACAAGTAACATCAATTGCAGACTTGGATACATCATAGAAAATTATTTTCCACACAATACGAATCCATTCCACACTTCGGTGAACAATTATTTTCATACTTATATCCGACCAACTCAAAAGGCGATTTTAACTTGCCACACACGGGAAGAAATTTGTTGATAACATATGTACGCAGTACCAACATGACAAAGTGAAAACCAAAATACCTGGTAATCACATATTTTTCAGCCCTCCAAAAGTTTCCCTCTTTTCTCTTTTTTTATTATTACAACGCCAATAAAACATAGACAACTTTGAAGTCTGCAAAAGTCGTCACTTGTGCTGGGTTACCGCACCATCACCAAACGTTCACAAGCACGCGGATTCCTATATTCAGTTGTTTCTTTTATGTATCGATTCCTGACATCATTATTGATCCCAGAGTAGGTATCGTATGAGGTCTAAAATACGAAACTTAAAACTTCGGCAACACACGTATGTAGAAACAAAAGTTGTATTTTCTCAAGAGTCTCTATTAATATTGTATATGCAAGGAACACTATTTTAAAACTGGCTGTCATGGGGACCAACAGCTTTCATCCGGTATGGCACCGAACATGGGATACTCTTCATGACTTGCGACGATTACCTTTCACCGTTGGGTGTCGTAACAAGCGTGATCGCAACACGTATAAGAATAACGGGGATGAAACTGATTCAAGTGACGTACCTCCATGATCACAGATGTTCTGTTCTGCACTGCAGGATTTCGAGTGATGACCCTCGACGACACACGCCGCCCAGCTGCCGCGCTGGTGCGCTGCGCACTGACATTCGACCCCGCCCGGGGCATTCGAAAAGGGGTAGGACTAGATGAATGGTCGCTGATTAACTTTCTAATCTTTATCGACGTTCGGTTAAGCGTTTGGAGCAACCTTTATGGCATTTTGACTCCTGATTTTTTTTGTTCTCGATTTCATCTTATTCAATTTTGAGACGTTCCAGGTCCTCCTATTTTTTCTTTTTCATATAGTAGATCTTCATATTACTCGCGCTGATGAATTTTTAAAACTGCTTCCATCGATTGTGATGCCTAAGTTTTTGACTGTGTCGGACCATGGAACACTTTTTATCATAATAGTTTTGGATGAGTGTCGAAGCAGGGAAGTCACAAGAATAGAATAATCTGACATTTCTTACATTTTTAAACCCTTATTCTAGGACCTCTTGGAGGTGTTTCTCGGCTCTAGGGTGTGAGTTGAATTCGCTAGTATGTATCGATAAATTCGCTCTTGACAGGTAGGCGCATCTGGGGTTTGGATATCAGATGGGGCTTTCCAGTTACGTCAATTGCTGACTAGTCGACTACAGTCAACTTTGCGAGCATTCCATTCATGAAAAAAATTGACTATAGTCAACTTCACTTTTCTTCGCCGAGGAGGAGAGTTGAGCACAGTCAGAATAATCGATAGTATCACAAAGACTCAGAAGAATCGCGCTGGGCTGAGGATGAGAGTTGAGTCCACTCAGAAGATTCGAATTTGAAGAATCGCCCAGAAATTCATTGATTATTAAGTATTTTGTGACCGTTCACCTCACAGAAAGCATTTCAGTAACCCAACGCGCATGCGCAAACCCAAAAGTCGACTTCTGCACCACTTTTGCAATTCATTCGCGATTATGAGTGAAGTTGACTCAGTCAGCCAAGAGTTGACTACAGTCAACTTTTCTGGTTGTAACTGGGAAGCCCCAAGACTATCAGGCGGGTCCGCAGGTTGTGGATAGCGGGAAACTCTGTTCGTAATCTGGGCAATTAAAAAGGGATCCTGAACCTGGCATTCCCCTCAGAGGCTCGCACCTAGCGACAAGTATGGCAAACCCTAGGATGCTCAGCTGCGTGGGGGTAATGTATTCGCTTACTTGTACCTCACTCCTCTTTCTTTCATCTCTCCTATCTGATCTCTCTTGGTCAACTCTTGACATATTCGACCCCGATGCTATTAGGTTCCGAGGGCTAGGAAGTCATTTCACTCTCCTTCTACTCTGAAATTTACTCTCACTTTCTTCCAAGTGGGTGCGACCATCGGAAGTAGCCCCTCCATCGCGCTAGGGAACTCGAGCCCATTACCCGTGCGCCTGAATTCTAATGATGAAAAACTTAACTAGAGAGCAAGCCGAACTGATTGAACGACGAAATTACCGAGGATATCGGAATCTACCCCAAAATTACCAGGGAAGCCTGCTATGAAGGAAGAAGACCGAGAGGAAGACCGCGGCTGAATGGGAATTACATCAAAGATGCGTTGCGAGGAAGAGGAATAGCCTGGTAACAGGCGAATACGAATGTGAAAGATAGAAAGGCCTGGCCTGCTCTCACCCACCTCGACATCAATCGGTAAAAAAGGATGACGAAGAATAATAAAGACAGGTGGGCACAAGCCACCTCCCCCCCCCCAACCTATCCACTCGTTTCATGACTTCACTTCTTTTATCTCGAAAAACTTACTTCCATCTTTTACATATCAAAGAAAACTATTTTTGTACGACTTGTCCTAATTAAATTTAATACTCAAAATCACTATAGGTGCATCACTATAGCAATGCACCTGAAGATGTCTTCATATTTGTAAGACGAAACTTTGTGTACACAATTTTAAATATGTTATTAATCTAGTTTTTCGACATGTTGTGTTTTAATAGTTGTATTCATATCACAACAATAAATTATATTATGTGCTACGTGTGTTTTATGTGGTGTTTTTTAAAACATAAGACTGTCTGCTTAAAAAACGAAGATGTCGATTTATCTTTGTAATTTAATACTCTAAATAAAAAATATTTATATCACTTGTCAAATATTTATGTAACCTAAGCAGAATCTTCAGTGATAAGTCCCTCTTCTGTCTTGGTGGTGTAGATCTTCAGCTCTATGATGGCAGCGCCACAACCAACGGTTTGTGGTTCTCATTACAGGTCCCAACAGCCTAGTGTTATGGTGTGAGGTGCGATATCTTTTAGTGCCCTATCACCGCTAGTGTTCCTTATAATGGTAATTCAGCCCCCTCCCGAAGATACCTTAAAGCCCTGGAGGTTTTGCCATGACCAACCGCACTTCCTGACCCTTTTTTGTTTGAGAATGTTTAGGTTGCTATGGATTAGGACCCAACACCTATTCTATACGAACTGCGAGCTCAGGTGCAAGAAGCTGTCTCAGGAAACCTTTCCGGATCTCCACGAATCCACGCTGCGACATATCCGCTCGTGCGTTCGCCAGCAAGTCGGCGTGCTATACCAGAATTAACTCAATTTTGTTGTGTATCTCAGTAAATATTGCTCCTAGAAACGTGAAAGTTTAATCATTTCATATGTTTGGTACTCTTCACATGACATCCAAATATGATCGTAATTCACCTCGTTTTTCTGGGAACAGCTATATTAAAGGATATCTTCTCAAAGTCCAAAGACATAAATAACGTCAATACCCCCATAGCTGTGATTCATCAGAGAATTTTGATGGGTGTTCTTCTCATAATTCTCATAATTTAATTAACTGCTTCCACTGGTAATAATAATAATAATAATAATGATTATTATTATTTTTTGATTAATAAGTAACTCTAAAAAATACATCGAATAACTTGATTCTATCAGGAACAATGACTCATATGCAGAAGAACTCCCAGTACTGACTGTGCTGATATAATTTTCACGAACTCGCCCGGACACTAAGCCGAATTCGGAAGCGTAGTGGGGGAGAGGCGTGAGTTGTCCATTACAGCAATTATCTTGCACTAGGTGTGAAGGGACTCGGAAAACCCCCTTGAAATACCTCGGTCAGCCTAAAGTAAAAACAATGGAAAGACGAAATTTTCATCCCGTCAGAACAGAGATAGCTCAAAAAGATTATTAGACAATGTTTCGCTCGTAATACACGTTCTTATTATTTTATTTGCCCCATATTCCTTGATCGTTCACCTTTGACTGGAAATTAGAGAGATTCGCACCACACATCCCGTAGTTGTTCAGTTTTGATTATGTATCAAGGGGATCGTCACCCGACTGACTCTGCTTATTTTTCGCCCCGAAGATAAAAAATTGGCTGGAATCAGACAATACGAACACAATTTATCGATAATTTACCCTTTCATAAATAAACGCCTCTACGAGGGGTAATTCATTAATTGAAGTAAAATAGTTTATTGCATCAATTTCTTTTATATTATTATTCATATATATTGTAAGAACCCATTAATTCTTAATTAATAATGAATAGAATGAGAACCAGTACGAGTAAAAATATTTCATAAGCGAGCGGAGTCATAACCTAATTTCTGCTACGCAGCGGCGAGGGAGACTGTCGTTGGAAAAAAGACGCTGGGTTTTGTGTTTTGTTGTTTGTACGACGGTTATAAAAGTTCAGAGAAAAGAAGAGTGGTCGAGTACGACGCATTTATTTTTGGCTAAAAGTGGGAAGGGAATAGGACATTTACTAACACATAAGAGATTGCGTCGCTATGTTTCAACTGGGAACCAACGGAAAATTACAAGAAAGACGTTGAAGGAGGCTAGTGACAAAGTTTTGGGGTTTTAAAGTGCAACTGCCAGAGAAACACGTGTTGTGGGTGTGGAGAGAGGTAGCAGCCCTTTACAAATTTAAAAGGATGAGAGGATCGACAATGGACCGCGACCCAGAGAGCATGGGTGCGAGGAGGCTCGACCCGTCGCGGGTGAAAATCGCCTAGGGATCGCGACAGACATCACAAGGCAGCAACCGTTGGGCGGGCGACGCAGACGGTTAATAGAAGGACGCACTGAAGACAAGGAGAATGACAGTTAAAGGTTCGAGAACTTTCTAAATTTAGTTTGTTATTATTCTCAAAGAGCGTTAGATTCAAAATTATGGAAAAGTCGGTTGAGATAGATGGGACCGTTGAAGTGGGAAAGTTTCATGGAAAGAAACGTTGTGATTTGTTAGAAACATGCACTTGTCGTTGTAATTTCAACCAATCGTGACAACTACGAATGGAGGGAAAATTTGTTATTACTGGTGAAAAATAGTCACATGATTTTCAAAACCGAGTCACGTGAGTTAACTTCGGATGGACCGACTGGGAGATGAGGTGATAAAATACGACGCCGAGACGCTCCAACATGCATTCTAAGATTACGATATTCATTCTGAGATTCATTCCGAGGTCATACATTCTGAGATTTCTCTTCGTCATTTACGAGACTTTCATCTGATGTCGAGACTCGATAGTCCGAGATCATGTCTTGACTAGTAAATCACGTTACGATAAGATGAACTAACTTTCGTTTTGAATGAAGAAGACGGTGACGGTGAATGCGGAAATTCCGAACGAGGGGTTCCATGGCCGGCATTACAACTTCCGTCAAAAGCAGGCTGTTGACGCTGGGAGGGTTACAGATGGTAGGAAGGAAGGTCGCACTCCATCGAGCTGAGACTGGACAAGGGCATTCCAATCTTCTCATATGCTTAGACTGATCTGGTCATGAAATAACAAAGTAACTTGAGGATGCTGTTGCTCTCAGTAATAAATGTATTAAGTGGCAGCGATAATAGCAAGTGCTTCGAACAAGAACTGTAATGGCCTACGCTCAGAACTCTTGTGTTTGTATATTTAATGAGGGTCGTAAGAACTATGAGCAATTATGATGGTGTTTTAAATATAATTAATCTTTTTTGTAATTGACTGGTTGTTACTTACAAAAATTACCTAACACTAAAAATTCTTCAAAGGAAAATTAATGTTTATGCTGTGTGTTTTACGTGTGAATTTTGGGGGTTTATGCATATTAATGTTTATTAGTAAAGGGTAGCTATGAGTAATTAAGTCATGCTTATTTGTGAAGAACATTTTCCTTTAACAAGAAACTCCGTGTGTGGTGTCTATTTAATTAAAAATAATACGAATCCACATTGTATTTCATTAAATTACCTGAGATCTTTTGTTTGTGTTTCATTGCTAATTAACCCATTGATTTATTTCTCCTTTCTCTTTTGTTTTATTACAATTGACGCCGCGACGTGGGGCTCGCTCAATTAAGCACCCCATTTTCTTTTGTTTTATTACAATTGGCGTCAGAATGCGGGGCTCGCTTCCTTAAGAAGGAACATAAGTAGACCAAATAACACTAAGAAAATAAATTGACTTAATTTTAAAATTTTGTAATTTGTGAGTTAGTGAAAAAGTGATTATTGTAAGATGGCAGACCAGTCTAAAACATTGTGGGAAATGGAGGAGACGGAGTACAGTCGCTCAGATCGAGGAGAGTGGTTTCATTGTTGGCGGTGCAAAAGACGAGTTTTTCAGTAGTTCGGAAGGGGACGTAAGCGCGGGAAAAAGGGAAGAGCAGTCAGGTTCAGTGAGGAAAGTGAGGGGGGAAACGGTGGAAAACCCGAAAAAAAGAGTAGACCAGGGCATACAGGTCAAGGAAGGGGTAAATATCACAAAAGGATTACGAAAGGATGGCGGCGTTGTTCGAGCAGATGAGCGATAGATTCGATAGAAATGTAAAGGAGCTCAAAATTGATTCAGATACCAAATTCGAAAAATTTGAAATAAATGCAAAAATGTTGAATGACAAATTTGATGCTAAATTCGAAAAATTTGAATTGAATGCGGAAAAGCGTGAAGTTGAATTAAACGAGAAGTTTGAGGAATTAGAAATGAAAGAAAGACAGGTTAATTTTGAAATTAAATCAAATCAAAATTCCTAGAAAATGGGAAATTTGGAAGCTACTCTAGGGAGTTATTTATCAATAACTTCGCCTATTTGCCGAAGATCTCAAGAAAAGAAGATTGAAAACGACGCTAAGGTATAAAAGTCGTAAATGCGGCGTAACCGTTAAAGTTAACGTGTCGCAGGGAACTTTAGCCTCTTAGAGGCGTTATGTCGCAATGTAGACACAACTCAGTTGACATTATAGAACTTTGATTTGTGGAACTGTATTCCTTTAAAATTAATTTTTGGATGTTGTGTATTTCTTTTCCGGTTTGATTAATGTAATTTTTGAACAATGTAAAATTGTAATCTATGTAAGGTATAATTTTCTTTTACGACGGTTAAGTTTTAACCAATGCCCTGATGAGATTAGTTCTGCGTTCTGATTACTTCTCATCAGGCTATCTGTTATTTGTTGCTTTCAAATAATAAATGTTCTGTTAATTAAATCTTTTCCTGAACTCCTCAACCATTTTTTTCATTTTATTTCATTTCACTCGCAGTAATCGTTTTGAGTTGTTAATTAATTAAAAATACTTCATTTAGCTATAATCTTGAGTTATTGGCACTGTGAACACAATGACCTAAATGGGACGAATTTATTCTGTCATTAGAGGGAAATTTTGCTTTAACTAAAAAGGGGTGATACCAGGAAAAATTTCAGGGAGGCCATTTCAAAATGGCACTTGATTACATAATGTGTGTTACATAAGTAATATATAAAAAATTAATGATACCCTCTCACGGACTGAATATCTCTTGGATGTTCATGATTCTCACTAAATAAAAATATACACTTCAATTACTTATGAATTAAATAGTTCTAAAAGAAAAAAAGTCACTACTTATTATGTATTTATAAAAATTTCTGCCTCTTTCTGGACTGTTAGAAGAAATAGAAAATAGCTTATTGAAAAATATTTTGGTTTTTCATCCACTTCCGAGTGACCTAGCTTATGTATACTGCAGAAATATAATTTGGAATAATCTTATTTATTGTTTACACTCACAGTTCAATTTCTTCATCAATAATGTTACTGTAACTATTAAATATTTTAAAAAATGTCTGGACATGGAATAGAATATTAAATATCTAAGCCCAATATCATGGGTGCAAAATAATTTCTTTTTCGGTCATTGTCCCCTCCCTGGTGCCGCCACTGTGACAAAATCAGCGATCGACAACCGGTAGTTCCGGAAAAGGAAAACAGAAAAAAAAGAAAATTTTTGCAGTTTGCTCCAAAATCTTGGCATTAATCTCAACTATTATTAATTTTTAAACAGACAATTATATCATAAGATGTGGGTTTTCATGAATCGGGGTTTCGTTGGTATGCATGTGTTTATGAAACGCGTTTTGTGAAACAGGTTTATTGTCAAAATAATGCCAAAAAATATACTTTCGTTCCCGGAATCGAATTATATACCTAGGAGTTTTATTATATAAATGGTATTCTTATGAAATTGTACAATTTAAATAGCAAACTTTATACTAGATGTTGGAAACAAAGTAAAAACTTATTCATCTCAGGTGACATCATGCGACACACCAAAATTAAATAAAATACTTGTATAAAATACAGTAATATTAGAAAATTCTTAAAATTGAAGAAAATGATATTCGGGGTAGTATGTTGAGCTATGGAGAAAGGTATATATCAGCTTATAGAAAATTTGTTTTCGTACTTTTCGATGCAGAGTTTAGTGATCGATTCTGAAGTTAACCACCTAAATGAGCCCATCTTCTGTCCTTCGTTACGTATTTACCAAGAACATGTCCTTCAGGTTCCAACTTCCCATCGATTCCGAGGATCACAAAACCCACATTGGAGAGCAGGTCAATGTAATTTAAAGGTAAGGAAACTAATTAAAATAGAACAAAAATAAATAACAAAATTTCCACATTTCTTTGGACCCCTTACATTCACGAAGAAAATGCCTTTAAAAACAAAATTCCTTTACTGTAACCTTATTACTGTTTCTTTTCATTATTTATAATTATAGATCCATATTAACTCAATTTTTGTACAGTTAAGTACATTAACTCAGCAATTCAATTCCGACCTAATGTTCTCCTAGGGAAACTTTGATAGGAATTAATGGGGTGGTGCCTTGCTTTCCTCCGGGGAGTAAATTTGCTCTAACTACGCTCCAAGTGGTCATACACAGTTTTCAACTGCGTTTTTGGAATTCAAAAAAATTCTCCCCTTCATTCAGTGACGGTAAATTACCGAGGACTGATCTGGACGATGTTGGATAACCATATCACACACACGCACACACGCACACACACACACATACACACACAGATATATATATATATATATATATATATATATATATATATGTGTGTGTGTGTGTGTGTGTGTGCGCGTGCGTGCATAGACGCAGAGTTGTTGAGAGAAAAAGTGCACTTAATTTCAGATCATTGAGATAATGATAAATTAAATATTGTAATAACTGGTGAACTGAAAAAAAAACTGTATTCACCAAAAGTTATTTCTGAGTTTCCTTGAGTGTTGGTTCAAATGAGGAGGGTGACACCGTTTTAATGATAACACTAGAATACTATGAGACTATTTTAGTATTTTGCAGATTTAAACTGTTTAGTAATTTATAGCGTATTTTCTTCTAGAAATTAGAAAAATATAAGGAACTACAACGAGTCAGATTATAAAAAATCTCGTGATCTTAAACATTGATTTCTCCTAACGGTGACCTACATCACGAAAACATGTCATTTATGTGAATATTAGTTATGGTAATAGTCTTGAATCTTGCCATTCTCTGCATGATGAAAAATCTGTCGTGGTATTTTTACAAAATTTCACAATTATAAAGTCAAACAGCATGACTAATTTATTTGATGAAATGGAACATTCGGTATCTGTGTCTCGCGGAAACGTGATGTTACCATACTTTGAAAAATTATAAGACATTATTGTGAGGAAATTTATGATACGAGTTCATGCGCAGTGCCATCGGAAATGAGCTTCCATATAGTGTGATCTATCGGCGATATTGTTAAGCGAAAGATTCAAACTGCCGAATGAGAAAAGTCTGGCTGCCAAGCAAGGAGGGTCGCGTCGTTCTAAACATAGTTCACTGTGATTTGCGAAGCAGCGACCCAAATAGTTTCCTCTTCTATTCGGGACTGAACTAATTTCCGTTTCAAAATATTTCAGGACTAATTGTTTCCAACATAACAACAGAAATTATATACAAGAGATACTGGCAAGACATTCTTTTCGAAGGTCTCATAAACAACCCGTCTAGATTATGACCAATTAGAGCGTAAATATAAAACCTTGAGAGAGAGAGAGAGTTTTTGAGGACATGCATTCATAGAAGTAAAAATTCAGAGACAAAAGAGGACAGTTAATACAATCATCGTTTCTTCTATCCACGTGTCATGGTTCAAATAACTCACCTCTCTTAATCATTTGTCTCGAAAAATATTTAATATTGAAATTACATCAATATTGAGGGATTGAAGTGAGTTTATGTTTTTTCAAGTCCAGGAATACAGCCCCAATTTTTTCAAGTACAGGAATACAATCTAGTATGCTTTTACTTCTAAAAGCAAACAACGTGGACTTAATGAACTAAAACGTTGACAGTACGTTCCCATTCATTGTACATTTGCATTTTTTAAGTACAGTTTTTTAAACTATAGAGTACAAACTATACATAATTTTTACGTACTCCAACTTTTTATTGGTTGTGTCTGAGCGATGTGTCTTGGACATAGTTTACTGCGGTCCTGATGGAGTCAGATTTAAGACAAGACGGAGGTCAGTTCTTTGTTTCACTGCAGAGCAATTCTCTTGTCAGTTTATTATGTCTGTTTTACGTGTAATTAGTGTTGCTATATATAACTTGTACGTAAAATTTGTCAATAGGTATACCAATGACACATACATTTTTCATGAGTTTTATTTCAGTTTGTCAAATGTAGTTACATAATATAACTAGTCGATTATCAACTGTGGCCGTAAAAGACGAATATGACCTGCCTGCATGTTTTGTAATATGTTGAATATAGCAGCTGTAAACTCTTATGTAGTTTACAGCCATCATTTCTTCATAACTAACTGAAGCAAGGGTCCTTTGTCAAGATTGAACTTAATGCTGGAACATCGTAAACAGCTTACTCTTTTGTGGCAATGAACATTTGTGCTTAGTCTGAATAAGGAACTACAAAAAGTATATAGTATAAACCTTGTTACTAAGGTCACTTCACTCAAATGAGGCTACATCCCATGTATTGTGTAACATTCAATGAACCGATATGTGATCGACACCGGAAAAAAAAGTGTACCAGTAAATACATGACAAGAAGTAAAAGACAACTTTTTCATCATAATGTACAGAAAATGCACCAATAATCATTCAACTATTTCAATATTTGTATCTAATTATTGTATAGTACATTATTCGAAAATAAATGTCAAATACAAGTATTACTTTTCAGTAATATGATATCCTTTCATGTAGATACATTTAAGAGCTCTACGTAAATTTTACTCTTAGTTAATATTTACTATAGGTATAAAGGCGTTAGTATTCTAGGGTTAAATCGAGCTGTGGAACCTATCAACTTCTAAAACTGAAACTTATCCAGTCTCCACTCACATGACCAGAAAATACTGCTTTATGTTTTATGAGAATTGCTTCAAGATTTGGAATAACCAATATTATTTTAACTATTACTAATATAATAAATAATGCAAAGGCTTTTCATAGATTTGACATTAAAGTAATCATTATTTAAGAAAATATTTCCGATGGTTGGGTGTGAAATGAGAATACTTCATTGCATCAAATGAATAAAAAATCTGGTGGTTATAAACCACTCCGCATGAGTAGTATTTTCTTGAAAGTTTGGTAAAGACTCAATAAATTATTTCTCTGTGTTGCAAAAGTTGTTTTCTCTGTGTTCTGAAGAACAATTATCGATGTAAAAGGCACTAATACAGGAAAAATACAATTTTCTAGGATAACTGAAAACATAATCCGAAATTACATTTACATAATACATATATGCAGTATTAATTCATCTGCATGTTTCTAATGTATACAATGCAATCACTTCTATATACTTTATAGCGAAGACTTGTCAGCATATTCGAAAACGTATGTGCACTGGTCTTGCACCTCTGTTATCGTAACACCAGCACCTAGGTATGTTGCTGCGAACTGAAGAACGTTAGGTACTGTCAAATACTTGTGTTAGTTTGCTGGTGTATGCGTATACAAGCTAGTGGTGCAAAACCATTGCACACACTTTCTCATATACGTTTCTCAGTCTGCACAAGAGAGCGAAATTAAAGCATTTTATTAGGAGAGGGTTGTTTTTAACATGTTACTCTATATTTTGGTATCTATGATTAATTTCTGTGAAACAGGTGATACAGTTTGTTTTATTTACTTTCGCTTATTTCGTAACGCTCATCATTTATCTCGTCTAAGAATTCAATAAGTGTTAAAATATATTATTTAATATAATATTATTTTTAACGATTAAAACTGTTATAAAACATTGAATTTAAAAAACAAGAAAATTAAACAAAAATATATTTCATCACACATTACATTCAAGACAAAAAAAGCACGTAACCAAGTTAATTCTTCAAACGATAAGTAATAACGCAAAAAAAAAACAACATCCTCCCGTATCAAATAATATGCAAGAACATATAAATATGACACACAGCATGCACAAGTTAACAACAACAACATCCGGCAAAAGAAGCAGTGGATACATCTGATACGTAAGCTTATACAGTGAAAGATATAGAGTCACCGGATGATTTACGAGAAGTAGGGGTCACGTGGGGGCAAGTTTCACGGTACCAAGAGGCACATAAGATGCAGACATTCCTCTCTTCTCTTTTTAGAAGTAACATGTTAAAATGACACATTTACAAACACACACACACACATATATTGAATTGTTGGCTTAGAGCCTGACTGAAATATTCATAATATTAATTTACTCTACCTCTGCTTCATCCATGTTAAATAATATTTAAGTTTCTGGAAATAGTAAACAAATGCGTAAATGTAGCAGACAAATTATTTTACTGCGTCTGTGCTAAACTTTCAAGAGAAATATCGCTAATGCGGATGTAATGCATACTAATTGTACTTTACGTACAGAAAATTTAAACAAAATAGTTGAAGCAGTTTTTGAGAAACATTCAAAAGAGTACTTTGACCTTCATGTGAAGTACACTTTGTTTGAAAGTAAAAAAATCAGAGCATGTGCATCGACAACAAGTAAAATCTATTGTAAATACGAAATGTGAATTAAACCGATTCATCCATTTACTCAGAATCGCTGCGCACAGACGGACAGACAGACGGACGTTATGGCAAAAACAACTTTTTCAGAATCAGGGGTGTCCGTAGAAATCTCGTTTTCGAATTTCTTTATACTACGTATATGAGAAAGTAAAACATAAATAACTTACTCGTGATTTGAACTCAGATCCTTTGGCGTTTGGGATAGTGAGGAACACATTTATACGAGCTAAATCCATCTATTTTTTTCCTTTTTTAAAAACATTTTACACTTAAATAGGGCCATACGTATGAATAAGAAGCGGCTTTCGACCATTTTGTAAAAAAAAAGTTAATAGACACTTTTAGATAAATAACCTATGCGAATGTAAATAAAAATCAACAAAACACTTTAAACTTAATGTGCAACACTGGAGCATATATCCAAAACAATTATTCATTAACATATTTGTATTTAATAAATCTACGTTTCTACCTTTTGTAAATTTATTTAATTTATGTAATCATGAAGACTCAAACGGGAATCGAATCGTTGTGAACGATTAACTAAATATAAAATAGTTCTATGAATGGTTGGTTTGATTATTACTGTATACGGGGGATGATTATTGCAAGCAAAAGCAATAAATGCTGATCACTGTAAGTAGCATTCTCGCAAGTAAAACAATATACCCGTAAAATAAATGTTAATGAATTTAAGGATGGCTGGACCATAGAAATCATGTCCAGATATAAAAAGTCACAAAGGAAGTGCACTCAAAATACTCAGGTAAAGGAGGTCGCATCAGGCGAAAGGTAGGTAAAATCATAGAACATATTCACCTCAGAAAAGCAGGACCGGCTCGCCCATATAGACAACCAAGTGGGCTGCCTAGAGCGGATAATTTGCACGTTTAGGAAGAGAAGTTGAAGGTATTTAGGATATGCTTTGTTAATGTAAAGTGTGAATCACGATTATTCGGTTTGAAAACCCTCTACTCACCTCGCCTCCGACTTTGACTACCCCAACTCCAACTGGCATGATGTTATAAGAAAATGAAGTCAAATGTTGTTATACTCTGTTCCCTAGTGCAAGTGTTTGAACAAATATCATCAATGGCGTAACTATTACTGTGCGGCTCGGTGCAAAGCACCCTATGTCTTCATGTGAGACAGTGTATGTATGGGGGAAGGGAAGAGGAGGCAATCTGTCTTCTTTGCTCCTCGAGTTCCAATTACGTTTCTAAAAATAAATATTTTCCTTTGACGTATTTTGAATATTGACATCTAAAACAATGAAGTGAATATGACAAAATATTTTAGAATAAAATTACATACTACAGAAAAGCCACTACAATAAGAAGGTTGAAATGGCGAGGAACTGAAGATACTGGTCTCTACGGCCAGTCCAAGGACTTTATTTGGAAGAGGCGAGGCTTCCTTTTGACACCTTCGACAACCTCCTGTTTTTGAAGCACTTCTTATAATTGAATATGATTATAATTAGCCATGTGGGCGCCAAGGGTCAATCACATCAGTATTACAGTGTTGTGACCATCTCACCCTAGCTAGGAAACCGGTCAGAGAGATTCAAAAAATTACAAAATTACAGAATTTCACTGTACGGCAGATATTGCGGATGTACTGTGATTTCGTACAACCGCTTCAGCGATCGTCGTGAGAAGGAAAGAAAGAGATATATGGTAAATTTCGGATGTTGTTTACGAAGAATATCGTACTGTGTCTTATATTAAAGAAGGGGAGCTGGACGGCACCCTATTTGACTGTATCTGTCGCATGGGTCTTGGACCGGCCCTGATGGTCCTGGGTGGATAGTGGGTGAATGGAGAACCACACGTACCACCGAAAAGATGGAATACGACACTGATAAGTTGATCCCGATGAATTATGGGAAGTTCTCATGCATTAACAGAGCAGATATGTACACAAGGTCTATATTGCTTGACATGGACATTCAGTTATAGAACATAATGAATGTGGTCTCTGAGAGAACTAATATCCTATAAAGTGTTGCGCGTGCAGTTGTCATTATTATTGTGCTTCAAAAGTAAGTCAATGTGATCATTTTTAGTATGGCTCTTAACTTTTGTTTTATTCTAAACAGGAAAATATCGAGAACAATTTTGTCCTATATCGCAGGTCATTCTAATGGCAAATTGTTCTTTATATTATCAGATAATCTAAAAATGATTCTACTGATTGAACACAAGCTAATGTATAGCCATCATAATGTACAGAATCAGAGTGATGTAGAGAATAAATTATTTATGAGATAGGTTTTCTATTTCTGAACCCCTCCACAGATTTAGGGGCATTTAAATAATTGCCACTGGTTATGTTTCTATTTGTTTATGCCATTTGTTTGCAGTAAAAAATGAGGTAAAATCGTTACGTGTATAGCACATTGTTCATTAGGAACGAACGTAATATTTTGGCAGTTTTCGAGAATATGTAGAGGATTCCGGATATTGAACACTACGGCGCCTGAAGCAGAATTACGTTGCCCTAATTTACATTGAGTCTTCAGGGCTAACAATAAGTCAGGGGTGCCCACGCAACGAACTCAATAGGTATAGGTAATTTTTATCCACCTATCAAGGCGTGAGTTAATGCTTAAACAAATGCCGACAATGAGATGATGTGGTGAATATGTTGGGACGACAAGACCGCAGTTTGGTTTGGTCTTCGGTGGGAGTGGGGGTGGGGGGCGGGGTTGAGATTATTGGGGCGCAGAAAGGTTTCTAACCTACGGCGTCCAAAAACCTAGAGAAAAGTCTAACTAACAGTCATATTTGGATGGAGGATGTTTCGTTGAATCTTTTAGTTCTATTATTTCTCCATTTATTTTATTTACTTCCAGCTAGTACTACTACGACAGAATATCTGACATCATCTGACTAAATTGGAAATGATATTATTGTATTATTTATTACCTCTTTTTTGTATTTTATCTCTTTCTTTTATATATTCTTTTTCTACCAACATTAGTTGCTCTTGTTTTGAGAAATAGAATCTACTCGACTTAAAATACGCCATGCAGATCATACGCTAAGTTTAAATTTTCATTATCAAGTAGCATAATTTTTAGTTCTCGTGGAGTTAATTGTATTATTTAAACGGTGTACCTCGATAAAGAAGTTATTTCACTCAAAGGTTTTCGAGTAAAATTTTCCAGTTTTTGAAATTAAATAAATTTCCAAAAATGTCAATTTCTATTTTATTAATTGTTCACGTTTTAGAGTGTAATACAATATTTCAGAGGTTTAACTCAAAAGTGACGGTTCCATGACTCACGACTAGTGTTGAGATAGTGGAGCTGTCGTCCCTCTCCACATTACACGGTAGTCGGGAAAGCTCTCTCTTTTAACTAAGTGTGCACGACAACGGCACCAAGCGGCCAAAATTTCTGCACTTAATATACAATACCTAAGATGACCAAGCTAACAGCTCGGAGGGCAGTGGAGTACGTTTGAAACAAAACACTTACATGTTTTTTATTAATAGTAAAATATATTAAAAACAGCGCCAATGTATAAATAGACGCGATGTTGACAAAAATGAATTCAAGAAATAAAACTCTCCAGCTGGATTCGATGCTTGGATCTTTAGATTGTTTGGTAACTGCCTTGACGTTGCATCGCAAAGTAATTACAACACCAATAGTTTTAAATTAGATATGTACGTAATTTGGTCGTCAACGCCGTCCTTATCATTCACGTGTAATTTTTTTACTTCTGAACATAGGATATAAATTAAATGTTCATCGATTTGTCTACTTTTATGAAGTGAGTAGAATACACACACTTTAAATAGAAGATACGAAATTTTTTGCCCTAGAAGGTTTTGATTGACGCATTGGCAATAAGCAATTGATAGTTGTTTATTATTTGGAACCGTTAAAGAAGTATATTCTAATATATAAATAAGTACTAAAATCATCCTACACAGAAATGAGACCATCCTCGACCGTTTGTTTTATCTCAAAATACCTCCTCTAACCTGAGTATTTCATCAATATTGTTAGAGCCGGTCTCAAGGAAATTTCCAAATGTGTACTTGAAATTAATTATTTCTCGCTTAATAGAATTACATTTGTATGTTTCGAGAAAAATGTTTTTTTAATATAAAAAAACAACAACAACAAAAACAACAACACAAAAGACACCCAGTCCATGAAACAGTAGTACAGCAGAAAACAAGAATGGCGGTGATATTCATTTCTTCGTCGGGAACAGAGTTTGAAACGTTTTGGCAAGGATTGGATATCGGAAATACAAATCCCTCCTATTTATTCATAACTTCCCAACAATCTGACAGGCGAACGAGAGGAAAATTGGCAGTTTCTCAACATATATTCATGACAGGGACATTGTCTGGATTTTGCCGAAAGGGGGGCGGAGTGTAACGTTGGCGCCAGGAGATGCCATCAACTTACGAAATATTAATAGCTCTTTGTATTCAATGTATAAATAGACACGATGTTGACAAAAATGAATTCAAGAAGTATGCTGTTAAGAATATTACAATAAGTGAAATAATAAGAAATAATAACAAATAATAACAACACATCAGAGTTTGAGGTGTGATGTTATACGGAGGCTCTGAGGTGTAAATAAAATAATCCCTTACAAAGGTTCGTCTTTTATTTTTATTCACAATGTTTATATTAATATAAACTCAGCGCCAATTTAATCATTAGGTCAACAATCTTTTAAATAACTTAATTCACGACAATGTTATTTTTTCAGTATATTTTTAAGAGATGGGGAGAGGAGTAGTCTCCCACGACCGCGCCCCCCTCTTTGGCTACGTTCTTCCTCACAAAAAGACGTAATATCAATTTGAATGAAACAACTACGTTTCATATGTGATAGTACAAAAATTGATATAACACATATCCTGATTTAAACCGTTCATATTATCTCAGCTCTTCCCTAAAGGACAAATCTATAAACGTCCCTGGTGTGAAAGAAAGGACCCGAGGGAATTCTGGGCGTCCTACTATTCCACTTGTGAGTCCATCGCTTCTCTGAATGCCGTAGAAGCTTTTCTCGATGATTCATGACGTGGGCCACAGGGCGTGGGCGTATGCCCGCTCGACAGACGCCCACTATCTCGCGTGACGTCCTTCCCGTCGCTGTACATTTGGCAAGAGCCACGCCCGGCTTCCGTGACGTCAGTTAAAGCAATTTTTTGTTGCCTTAGTACGTATGACGAGTCACGAAAGCCCTTTGCGCGCTCGTTTCCTTCATTTCCTCCGTCAACACGCAACCTGTTCGACACTGACCTCTTCTTCATAATGATGTCGCCTACGCAGTCAAATTGATACGTGATATTGAAAAGAAATACCTTTTGAACAACTACTCGTATATTGCATACATTTCTTACGCGTGCCTACACGTGGAGAAGATATGTGAACTGATAACTTTCGGCCAGGTGAAAATATCGATGAGCCGGGAATCGAACTCGCGACTCCTGTTTTGATCGCAGGAGTGTTAACCATGGGTGAACTTATAGGCGAACGGGTGTCGCAGTGGTTATAATAATAAATTTATTGTCAAAAAACAGTACAAACTGCGTATGACCACGTGGAGGGAAAAAAAAACTAATTTACTCTCCNTTCATCCGGCTGTTATCTAATACTCTTAAATAACGGAACGCAATGGAAAATATGTCGCCTGAATTTTAATGTAAACACACCGAAATAATTTGACGAGGTTTACCGATATAGTTCTCTTTATAAAAACACGTTCACAAAACGTTTTGAAACTATGTAAGATTCCCTTTAAGTTTTGATCATTAATACGATCCTCATCAGGTTGCGTGATGTTGATTTCATACGCTTAAAAACACCCTATTCAAGACATATCCTTTTCAAAAGACGCACATTATATATTTTGTCCATTATGTTTAAAATTTATTTATTTATTTATTTCTGATTTCACACCTTTCACTAAGTCATTATGTGGAATTTCCATTTTCATATCTCGCCTCTCTTAGTGGACGTCTCTTTCATTCATGGTGGCGCCCTTTCAAAGTTTGTTTCAAAGACAGTGAAGTCATCCTCCCTATGTTTAAAACATTGCTCCGCATTTCATCAAGGAGAAAAAAAGAGAGATAACAAAACAAAAGAAGGAAAAACGTTTGGGAGTCTTTAGTCAACTCTGCGCAACTCCAGGAACAACGGAGAGTACACGATAACGAAATCATGGATGTCCATATTCAAGAAAAAATTAATTCAACGTTGGAACTGGGGGAAACATTTACACCAAAGATGACTATTGTGTGGAACACTTTCTAAGGGTTAAGAATTAGAAATTCCACAAAGATTTTGAATGTTGTACTAAAAATCCCAAACTTGCACTTTTATTTTAATACTATTTGTATCATTGTATGTTATAGTAATTATTGAAACGAGGAAGTATATTTTTTTATTTTGACATAACGTTTAGACTGCTCAATTTAGCTATCATCAAGTGAATACACATAAATAAATAAATAAATAAATAAATAAATAAATAAATAAATCACTTTATTTTTACTCATTTGAGCATCAAGAGTTTTCTCTGTACGACGTCTTAGATGATAGTGAATCATTTTAATGAAAGCGTATGTGGACATCGTCTTATTCTCCCTGGATATTTCCAACACGTGTATTACCTTACAGGCGTTTTATATAAACGTACATCTTACAGGATTGAAGTGAAATGAAGTTACTGAAGCCTGAGTCAAGTGTATCACTTGGCAGCGACGGCAAACGAAAAAAGGGTGTAAAGAAATCGAAAATTTTAATTTACACTGACGAAAAACGATTGAATAAATTTTTAATGAGATTTTTAAAATGTTTTAATACGGTTTAACAGTTTTCTAAAATTTAACTTTTCTCATTTCTGTGTCTGTCATTCATCGAAACCATCGAAAGAATCAAAAGTCGAAATTTAAAAATTATTTGTAACATTGTAGACATACAAAGGAATATCTAAGGCAAGATATATGAGATCAGTATGAAACTTAAGCTCAAATGTGACTATGTCTTGAAAATGCGAAGCTCACATAGCACAATTGACTTTGAGGTGCGGGCGCTGAACAAAATCATTAGTCCTCAGTCGGTCCCTGTTTATGAAAGAGTAGTGCTCCGCCTCTGCTTCGCACGAGAGTTTTTGTTATGTTACTGATAACTCTTCATTATAATTTTTTGTTGACGAAATTTTTCTTATGCAAACTGAGACCTGTATGTCTCAATCAGTTCTTGAGGTACAAAATATTAAAAAATCACATTATTTACAAAAAATCTAACAAACAACTAATATACCCTTTTCAAATTCGAATTTTGACACCCTGTAACTAAGTGGACCTCTGCAATATCACATCAACATCTCGCGAACTTTTCAATTTATATTTTTATATTTGTACTGATGAATGAGTCAATTAGTCTGACAGCCTCTTTGTATGGGTCCTCTGGCAATTAAGAACTATTTAAGTATGGTTGACTGGAAAGTTTGAGTCGAAACTCTAACGTTGCGAAATCTTGGCGTAGACTGCAGCTAGAGTTTAATTTGTCCTAAACGCAATAATCTATAGTTACTGTTTTATTTTGACATAAACGTAAAATCAATCATACATACAGATCCTTTTATTTCGTTGTCTAACAGAGTGGTGACGTTGAACACCTCTATTCTCCTTCCGAAAGAATTATATCAATACCCTCTATAGAGGAGCAAATATCACGATTCTATTTCGAGTATGTGTTTAATGCATCGGGCGATCTCTATTGGGATATAAGTTAAGAAACGTAACAACCCACTACATCTTTTTCTTGAAATATCAGCAACGTAATTCAAAGAAGAAAACATTTATGTAGCCACACCCATCTCAGTATTGATCGAAAAGGTACCTCAGAAGGCAAAAATAGTGCTATTTCATAGTTCTGCTCCCACTTTTTTCGTCTTTTTTCGCGAGATGTTAGGGTACTAACAAATGAACGATGTGAAAAAGAATGAGATACTGACCAAGTCGATAAAATATATTTCTCATTTTGAGAAATTTCTGGAAATTTGGAGATTACAATTAGAGTTTCAATATTTTGAATATCGTGTTACTTCGAGTGTTCCTATACTCGCATTTGATGAATTGTTTCGAATGAAATATACCACATGAAATTCAAATTTACAACGTGTATTTTTTGTTACTTTAGAGCAGGGGTCGGCAATCTATGACCCGAGGGTCACCGAGTGGCCCATTTGATAATTTCAAATGACCCACTTTAGTTCCGAAAATAAAGTATAATATATAAAAATAAATTATAAAACATAAACATGAAACAAACATTTTGAGAATAAAAAAATTGAAAATAGATACTAAGAACAACATTTTAGTTCGATTACCATGGATCTTATACACTTTGTTTATGTATATAAGATCCATGTCGAAAATATCTCTGACCCAAACGTCTCTTTAATACTCACATTTTGGTTGATTTTGACCCGCGGTCANNTTTATTCTCTTGGGAATTAATATTGAGCTGATCTTTCTGCATCAGGAAGGACTCGTAGCTATCCTATGCAGGTCCATAATCTTTATTTTCTCCGTAGGCTGCCATTTCCTAAAGAATCATTGGTTTATCACCACTTGAATCATCTTAACGTGGTTTTCTCTTGATGAGGTATGTTTTAGGAATTATTTAATATCCTCCTCCTTTTCTTTCCAAAAATAACGAGATGTTATCCAAATAACGAGGCAATGGTTTTTCGTAAAGATTTTCAAATTGTATTATATTATGTGGGTTTGAACGACTATTTTGAGCATATTTCGAGGTTTCTATATTCATATTTGAATGCGTAAGTTGGGAATACATGCATATTTTAAGTGCATGTTGACGCAAGGAACAAGATTTTCAGAGATAATTACCCCATAGTATTTATTTCATCTGTCGACGATGAATTTAATTCTGCATTTGTGGACTGAAACGAACTTCTATAACGACTTTTGTCCGATTGGATAGTCAATATCGTTAAGATATATTCCCCTTTTGACTTGATGAATCATGTTAATTAAGTAGAAGTATTACACTCAGAAAATACTGTGTGGAAATAGAACGGATGCGAGGATGAATGGATATACTCGTTCGTGACACGGTATTATACTTTAGAGTGTGAAAATGCAACTCAGTTACGCAGGGGGTGTTAATGAAATGAATCAAATGATAGTATACCAAACATTTTTTTTTTTAGATTATGAAGATCTGAGCCTCTTACGAAGCAGTAAAATTTCAAATGTTGATGAACAGTTTATCGTAAATATGTAACATTTATAAAGGATCATGTCAACTTTAGGTGTTCTCCTATTAATTAGAAATTTTTTTAAATATGTATATTTATGCAACTCTCATTATTTTTCGAATAGAATCAATCCATATTCCACAACTAAATAAAGAAAGGATTATATTCTAATTTTCACGTACGGATAATGGAAGGTTTAGTTACACACTTTGTGGACATTGTATAAATTTGCGTTCTTAAGACGACGAATGTTGATGAAGTCGAAAAAAATCAATCTTGTAATATCCGATTCGCACATCCTGCATAAATGGTTAGAGATAAATGTGACAATATTGTTTGCCTAAAATATTTCTACAGAAAAGTCCGTCGACAGCGGATGTCTGTCTACAAATTTAAACCAAAACTATTAAATGTATTAAATAGATGTGTTAAAATACTTGAACTAAAAAGAAGAATGAGCATATACTCGTAATGCTAAAATACATTGCATGTTTAATTTTAGTCACACAATATATACGAGTATTTGGTGTGACTTAAAAGATTAAGATGGTTGTTCTGAGAGATGGCATTCGTGTAAGAAACAACCTCAAGAAGGGAGGAGGGAGAAAATATTTTCACAAATGATAGCTTAGTCAGCCAAATATACTGTCGGTACTTGCACCCCTTGGGGATTCAGGAATAGGTCAAAAATGACGGACGCTTTATATTTTTTCTCACAACGTGCCGCCGTTATGCGTTATCTACTGGTCACAAGCCACGCTTTTGTCCAACGAGATAAGTCATTGAAAGAAGCACACAGCTAAAATAACAGTTGTCATAATATATAACTACTTTTAAATATTGGATGCGTGTTCAGGGAACCTGAAAACTCAAGCGTACATATTTTCATGAAAAATATTGAAAAATAAGAATGATACGATCAAATGTCTCAAAAAGGACGATTTCCTGTATTAAGTCCATTCATTCATCTCTTCAACGACATTGACTATTATTATACATCTGCTATATTATAGAATAGAATCCAAAAATATACTTTTTATAGATTAAAAATATAGATATTTGCTTTCGAAAATAGTAGACTTCAGTACCACAGAAATTGAAGTTCTTTTTCGAAATTTTGTCCCCTCGAAAACTAACCAACAAACGGATGGACTAAAGAATGATAAATTATAAGGCGTTATCATTCTTTGATAATGTTGCCAACATCCCACAATTACCAAGAATGGATTAAAACGAAACTTGATTTTCGTAATTCGTAGGGCTTGGAATACAGCTCATTCCGACTTCACTTATTTCCGACGTACAAAATTTTGAATTAATATATTTGCGTATTATGAACCTACATTAAAATATGTATACAGATAACACAAACTTATTATTGCACGTTACGTAAGATATAAAAAGGGGTTCAAATTGTTCTGTGACTCATTGTTTTTCCTAAAATAAGTGTCTGTAGCAGTCCGTTCGTTTCTAATTGCCTAATTTTCAAACCATTACACAGATATTATTTTAAAGGCACAATAACAAGTCAATTTATGTATTTTACAAAGTTCCATTTCAAATGTTGAAACTTTATTTTATGACTAAATGAACTATTCGAGATAAAAAAATATGATCTTTAAGAAAACTTCTTCCTGAGATTGAATGAAATCTTTCGTCAATTTACAGATTTTTCACCGACCACACATTCTGCGTCATTTTTCTTTGTTGAAACAGAACTTCCTCAAACTGACGTCTAGAAGCCCATTATAGATAAGATTTTCCATTTGTTTGAGATATCTACTGTACTAAGCTTTCAAAAAACAAAAAACAAAAAAAACAAATTTCTGTGATTCGCCTGACAGCTCGCCTACATTTTCACTTGGAGTGATCTTAAATCCTGTTCCATTTTCCCCATCGAAAACAAACCGGGATACGAAAAATATTCAAAGAGCATTTTCTTCAATTTACCCCCACATGTACTACTATCCGATGTGTCACTTTAATGCAAGTATTTACTAATGTTATCGGCTGTCCAGAAATTCAACGCTGACTCGCTGAACATGTTTTCAAACACCACGAGAGAAGGAATATTTGTCTTTGAGTTAACGACAGAGGGAAGAGTCAAGCACACTTACTTTTGACGCAATAACTACAAAGAATTGGAAATGGAATGTTCTATATCTGTTTCCCAAATGTTTTGAGTTATGTGAAAACTTTACACAAATCACTAGCACCAAACGGACGTTATAAATTGTAGTAAAGTAATCTAACAAGTTTTAATAAAGTAATTATTTTATTAAATGTTGTAATAGAAGTAGGTAATAATTGAAATATGGGACAGGAAGAAACTCTCAAATTGCGTTGTGCCACAATAGAAATATGAAGTAAAATGTGAGAAGTTTGTTAAGTACGGAATAGACACTTTAATGATTTTCATATCAGTATACCCTTTTAGATGACTAATTTCTTAAGCTTTTCTTTTTTATCGCAATATGTAGAATCTTGTCATGAAAGTCGTACAGTATCATTACTATGTTTATGTAGCGACAGGTATGAACTGTAATAATTTGCAATACATTATTTTGCAACCAAGTACGAGAGGCATGTAACTTAATTTTCGACACATTGCAATTTCAGGCACACTCATAATTTTTCCTCAAAATTTGAATTAGAAAATAACAAGTAAGAACACTTAAAATAATAGGTATTTGTTTGGGTCTTTTGAAAATGAACGTTTGTATTACAATTAAGTAATTCACTGTATACAGGTACATAAGTACGTACTTTTTTTGCTAATATGGGGAGTTCTATCCTTTAAATTTTGTACAAAGAGGATGGAAGGGCATTGTAGCTACGAGCTGACTTCGAGGCATCCGAATGTTCTCAGACACTTAACATTTTGGAAAGGCCACGGTGCCAGGGCAAACGTTGACCTTTTAAAGTTCTGAATAGAAAAGGGGCAACAGCACTTTCAGCGCTCAAGCCGCGTATAATGGTGCTGCAGAAAGGTCTATTGTAATATAAAGATAAGTGGTAATATAATGAATTGTATTTAATAATGGACAAATAGAATAAAAAATTAGGAGCGACCGTGACAGGACTCGAACCTGCAATCTTCGGATCCGAAGTCCGACGCCTTATCCATTAGGCCACACGGTCATATGGGATTGCCAACTGTTAAATTTACTTAAAGTACTTTACAATACGCTGTCTCTCTCTCTATATTATAATATATCTCTTGTATCTTATCAATACTTTCATGGTCAAGTAACGTCTAGTAAAGTTTTGAGAAGTTTCATGAGTGAGAATGCTGTCATCACTGACAAGATTCTTGCAAGGTATTTCTCAGCTATTCCATGAATGTAGCGTAATTCTACTAATTTAAATTTTCAATCTATGATTTCGGTGAGGTAGTAAAAATAATTGAATAATTTGGGAGAAGCAGTGGTATGGGGACACCAAGGTAGGTCAATTTACTAGTTCCTATAAACGCCGCATCACCGCAGTCAGTCGTGAGCGCACTCTAGCTGCCAAGAAATATACTTTGTTCGCCTACCTGTCAACAACGGCGCAACGTGCGGCGTCCCGCTACACTGTTGAGTACATGTGCGTGCACTGGCGATGGTCTCTCCTGAAAGCGAAGGAGCCACACGCCGCAGTGCGAGGCGACCTCTGTCGGAGTGCGTGTGTGCGATGTCGCAAGCGGAGGCGGTGGAGGCAGCGAGCACTTTGGGGGCGGGAGAGCCGTGGTGGGTGCGAACTCTGGGTCCTGAGCTGCTACGTTGCCCAAAGTGTGAAGACGACGAACTGCAGACTGTATCCACTGCTCAGGTGAGCTAATCTGTGGATTAACCACTCTAATGCATTATTGTATAAGTGATTGCGACAAGTTGCTCATCTTCGCAATTAATATTTTGAATTAAAGTGTTGGAAGAGTTTTAAAAAATTACTTTTTCACACCAGATAAAAGTTAATTAAGAAGATCAAGTACGAGATTTTGTATCAGGAATAGAGTGGGGGATGGACCTGTCTGGAAAAATATGTTACAGGATTTACAGAACTAATAGATTATTGAAAACGTTCAAACGTTATTGAATTGTCATTCGGTAGACATTTCCACTAAAAAAGTCAAGAAGAAGAAGAAGTAGAAGAATAAAACGGATACGATGAAACGCGTTTATATTATTTTGTAGGTATATCTAGAGATGTAAATTTAATAATCTGAAATCTAGGAATTAAAGCTGTTCATGAGTTTTTTTGCATAATTCATATGTTTCCAGGAGAAGGGAAAATATTTATCGCCACTGGTCTGCCTTTCTTATATTAAAAAATTGTAGTTGGTTGAATAAAAAATTAAGTAGCAATTGGTAAGGATCTTTAAGAATCTTCTATTTGAATTTTATATCGTTTCTGTTCATATCGTCACAAAAACATTTTTAATACAGATCTCCAGAAATATTGAAACCGATCTATGCATTGTTTTCAAATTGTATGTGGATATAAATCTGCTTCCTCATAATTTTTGATGGTGACACAATTTTAAATTTTGGTCTCTAAATACATTATACTCTCGATAATAAGAAGAAAACATTGATCACGTCTCTTTCAAATCGAAAGAAACTATTTATACATTTGACGTAATGGAGAGGGGGAATGTTAATCCGAGTCTTCAACTCGCGAAACCATTTCTCGAAGATCTGAAATGTGCGAACTCCATATCAAAAATAAATAAACAATGCACATAAATATATTATTTCAACCTCGTCATAACGTTTAATAACCTGATAAAAACACACGTCATCTTGTCGACTTGTTTACATAGGTATGTTGTTTACGTGGATAATGTTTAAGACAGAGGATGTCGCCGAGGTCTCTGATTGCCTCTGTCCCCTGCACCGGAAATAAACATCTAAACATATCCGTTACAGCGACTATGCTTAAGTACCTCCAAAAATAATTCAGATGATATTATGGAGCGTTCCCTATCCTATGGCGATGAATTATCACACTTACGGCGCAAAATTTTGAATTATATGACTAATTTATTATGGGCTTATTTGGAAAAGCTTTTGCGGTCTTACGTATTTTTGATATTTTGACAAAAGTACCGGCTTAACATAGCGAAAAAAACCCTACTAAAACATAGCAAATGGATATAGAAACGGGGAGACGTTAAGATTTTCATACTCTATGGGTTATTTACGAGAATAATTCAACACAAACTGTGGAAAATACTATTCTAACGGAAATGACAGACGCATCACGTGTCTGAAGACAATACGACCCTTGCCAAAGAAAGAGTCAAACGACAATCAGAAGTTTGTATCAAGTTTTAAAATCACAAAATAATTGTCCTCGTCGACATTAAAAATCAAGATTGCGAATTATTAATTAATTAGAACTCCTTTTGTTCAATATGTCCAATTTTCTGAAATAGTTGGCAACTTGACTTCAGTCAATACGGACATAATACCATAAGCCAATGGATAATGACGTTCGGTAAAACACAGCCAATTTGACTGTAACTGTCGCCTTAGGCCTCGCGGCAGTCGACTTGCCCATCTGTTCCCGAGGGTGTGACGGGGAAGATCAAGGAAACCAGTCCGGTATGAGTTAGTGGAGACGCTTCTGTCATTACCTATTGGCTAAGAGAGAATGCACCTTAATACAATTATAATTGCGATTTATTTTCGAAATAAATTGCTACCCTGGTGGATTGTCGTACAAGGAGTTGAAAAGCACGTGGAGTTTAATGTGGACGCAAAACCAATTTAAATCTGTTCCATCAATCCCCTTGTAAAACCAGTGATCCATTTTAAATGTGAACGGAAACGTCTCCGATAAACATGAATGGAAACACCAGAAAACTTCATTAGTTACCAGGTTAAGCAGATGAAGATTGATGTTGAAAATCAAAATACATAATTGTGTTTGTTTTTTGTTTAAACTTTAGACTAGCATAGCTTTTTATCTACAGAAGCAGGACATCACACTTCCTATTCGGACTTAAGGATTTTAGAGCTAATAGTAAACTCATGTATTTCAAATTCAAACTCAATGTGCGCACATGACGGTACGTACCGCATCACGTTAAGCGACCCTACCTCGTGCTATTTAAAGGGAACGGGGACATGATATTGTCAAATATTTTCAGAAAGACATCAAGAGAATTAAAAATTTATTAATATTAATTTCTACGACACTGTCGGAAATGTGAATTAGTATTCACAGAGGAAATAAACATTTCTGCTACATCAGTGTTGCATTAAACAGCTTCCAGCAGAAGAAGCTTTCAGCTTGGATAAATTTACAAAACTTTATTATTTTTATAACATTTTGTGGCACAAATGAAATACACACTAATCTCTTATCATAGAGGCAGCGGTCAAATTTTGATATATTTATTAACTAAATTACATTATTATCATAACTTATGAAAATACAAGAATGAAATTAAAAGATAATATTAGACAACCTCGAATTTTCCGATATTGTAGGAAAAAAATTGGCGAATCCCCAGGGGGTTCACGAATCAATGTTTGGGAAGCACTATTCTAGAGATGAAGGTATCACAATGTGGAATGAAGACATTTACAAAATACTTCATCACATCCTTCTCGCATATTGTAAAAGCAAATTTACAAATTTGTAGATTTTGTAATGTTATACTCCGGCCTAGAACCAGTGAGCTATTTGTAGAATAAGGTTTCAATGTGGTACACATAGAAAAAATTACAAACACAGTATTAGAAACACTTTTGCAGAAGCCGACCTTTCCATTTTAATTAAGTTTATTTAAACATTCACGAATTTCAAGACGAGATGAGGGATCAGTGTATGGGTATTATAACGGACCTAAGTTCATGACATACTCGTATAAAAGCAAGTATTCGAAATGATTACAGCTTCAGAAGAGAAATTGTAGACATTATGATTGAGAGCGAGAAAACTCTGTGCATACACAACAAAAAGTAAAACTTAAAAAAGCCGGTTGATTTTTTAAATCAACAAAATCTTATTATTAGTTAATATTATAACGAGAAACAAAACTATTCCGGCCAATGCCTATTATATAACTTAAAATAGCACTCACGCCACTTTAGCTATTACAGTTCACCAAATACTTCCATAAAAATAATTAAAAAAAAGAAAAATATTCCTAGAGAAATGTTGAGTTATGCGTTTTTAAAAATATGTTGTATTAAATAAAAATAAATGTGAGTCTAAGGCATCAAATAATTTTATAGTTTGTTCTGGAGAAAAATAAATAATGTCAAACACATCTAATGTACATGTTCAGGACTTTAAAATATTTCTCGTCATTCTTCCAATAGTAATAATTGTTCAATCCAAAGAAATATGATAGTTTTTTGAAATTTATATAAATACCATTTATCATTGTACCCACAATTGCGGTGCTTAATAATTATAATAGCATAAACGTTTCCAAATTTCAACAATTTTTGATACATATCTAAAGGATTTCTTACTCTATATTTATAGTTAAATGCCTTGAAGATTCAAATGGTAATCGATGAAGACAGTTAAACCTTTATATATTTCGGGATTTTCTAAACTAGATATATCATATCTTTCAATCTCTGAATCGTGCAGAGAAACTTCTCGTAAAGGAAGCTTGTTCGTTCAGGTTGTAATCTCTTTTCAGAGTTCGTTTCATCAGTGATTCACAATATCACCCCATCGTTCCACTCTTTCAAAAATATGAGATTTATAAAGATGTGTTAAAAGAGAAATGTTCATTGTGAATACTGGCTTATCGTTCTATTGGCGAGACCGACAAAATCACGCACCACTCTTGATACTGATCGCATTTCAGACTGACACGCCTATCACAAAGGAGTTGCTGCAAAATCATTCATTACGTATTGTTTCTAACTACTATATCATACACCACTTTCGCGAGTAAAAAAATGAGCTTATCCAACATATATCAATGTTACGTTCTCATCGTTAGACATTTTTAATGGCCCTTGTTCAGCGTTTCCTTTCATGTCAGAAGAATACCAGACAACTTCCCTTATATAATTTCATCTGTTATTACTTAGACAAGATCAAATTGCAATTTTTATGCGTTATGTTATGAAAATAAATCATGCGCGAAAGTTCCATTTAACCACGAACATTTTTTTGAAATATAGAGGTTTCTTTAGGGGAAATTAATTATATTTCAAAATTTACGGGTGTTCATTCTTTGGAGGTTCGGATTAACGATAGTCATCTGTATCAGAACGAATTTTCTATTCCTAAACTTGGAAAGGAAAACACACTAACATTCATAAGGATAATCGTCAGTCCATTCGATATCTGTTATAAATCGTTTCTCATGATTGTAAAATAATTTGTTAATGCGGGAAATAAAATTTATACGTTTATTTTTATTTTCCGGTGTGTACCACAGTCCATTATATCACTATTACGTAGCTGAATCGTCAATCTCTTCTTTGAATTTTTCCAAGACTTATCCATTGTTTTTATTACAAGATCTTTTATTAAAGTTTCTGTAAACATTACCTATCGTCACACTGTTTATACATTTCAGTAGAAGTATGGAAGGTTATGTTTAGAAGAAGATGATGGGAAATGTCTACAGTAACCAATAACAAATATATAAACACTCCCTAAAATGTTCCCCACTCTCCAAAAATATCTCACACAATATCACGATAAAGAAAACATGCTATCTTCACAACAGAATTGTGAGCTGTCGATTCAAAGCAGGTTCTCTTTATTAATGAATGACACTGACCTGCGAAAAGAGAAAAAAGATATACTGTACTTATGACGTCATACCGACTCTTATCAGTTCACTTCTGTGAACACGAAACTCGAATCTCACATCTGTGACGTAACAATGGCTCCAGATATTTCAGCCCTAAGACAGGCCCTATCATACAGGAAAACTCCGTTACTTGTTTTTAAATAGTTGATGAACGCATTGTGTTGTGTGATACGCTCGTACAGTGGCGGTGATTACTGGGGTGTGAGATGTGGGGGTAGCCGCCTCCCACATTTTTAAGGAAAGATAAAAATTTCCTTTTAACCATCTAAAACTGGTAATTATAAAAAATACACCATCCTTTATGTGGTAATTACCTATTGTCTTTCCTTTGATTTAGTTCACTTTTTAAATCATATATAGTGGAAATATGCAGAAAATGTCATGTTAATTAAAATTGTCAATATTTCCCCCCACCCACTTTTGATTCCCAATCGCCGCTACTGTAGTCGTATAGAATTGTGCACAATATTAGTTTACAGTTGTCATGAATTACAGTATTGTAATGATCAACCAGTAAAATCAAGAAATTCAACATCATTTAACTGATTCCATATTTCTTGATTCTGATTATTAAACACTAAAAAAACAAACTATAAGAGAAAGAATGCAAATTACTTGCTACATGGTTGGAAAAAAAGTATTTCATGTAATTAAAAAACATCTATGATTACATATTACTCGTTTTGTTGCCCAAAGGTCGGTGTATTTAGTACCAGAAAAAAATTCCTTTATCCTTCAGAATTTCAGTTGACCAGAGTGTTCCTCCTTTTCTGCATTAACGCTTAACGCAAGTTTCTGAAAGTCACTTGGAACAGAGTGGAATCACATGTTTTCGCAGTATCACCAGCCATTATCGAAATTATCTTAAAACAAAACACGACGTCGATGTCGTAACAAAGGGTCTCGGAATGACGTCACAACGGCTCTAGATACTTGGGTCCGGAGCAAGGGCGAATGCAGCTCAAAACGTAAGATGGGAAAGATTTCTGAATTTAATCTCTATCAAAGAGAATTGAATGCCATACGATAATACACACTAGCATTAAAAACACAATTTATTTAAAAGAATCAATTTTTAAACAATAGTGTGTGAGGATTAGTTTCTAACTTTTCAACTACTTCTTTTACTAAATGTTACACACGGAAAATTGGGTATCTGCTCTTACACTTAAGGTAGGGCAACTGCCCCATCTTGCCCCAGCCTGCATACGCCCTTGGCCCGGAGTCAAACGCGCATGTATGAATGGGGGAATAGAAGAAATGATGTTAGCGTGCTCGTTCATCACCGAGTCATTCTGGGTTCAATACACGATGGGGCCAGAAAAATTCGTGTTTTCTCATATTAATGTCCCAGTTCATATAGCTCTGACTACTGAAAAGCGAACCCTCCTTCCTCTATCCACCTCCTTCTAGTATCAATAACTCTCTTACTAACAACTACTAAACCCTCCACGTGGGCCGAATTGCTGGTAAACTCAGCTAAGATGCCCACTTACCACCCGACTCTTACCTCCTATCGCTCCATGTAGACAAGCTTCATAATAGCACGCTACATTTCCCATTTACAAATATGTAAAAATAGAAGAAACAATTCTTTTTACAGGCTCTGAACGCAGACGAAGGTCTAGAAGCCCTCGGCCTCCTCCTCACGCCGTCTCCTTGCGATGCGGGCTCCGACGCGATCGTGAGTCGCCTGCGTTCTCTTTACGCCGCTCTCAACTCCGACGGCGACGAGTGTGTCGGTGGCGACGGCGACGGCGGGGTGCGGGGACGCAAGAGACGCCTCGAGGTGGTGCAAGTGGTGTTACGTGGCGCAACAGGAGGCGCTTCCACCCCGGCGGATGCGGAACGAGCCTTCCGACGGCTGGCGCGAGGCGCTCCATGGCTGGCGCTGCCCTTCGCGGATACACAGCGCAAGGTGAGCACGGAGAGAGTGGAATATATGTGGCAGCTGTGGCGAATATATGGAGGGATAATATTGAAATTGATTAAAAATGTATCTTTATCCTTTAATATGTATTTGCCATTTACACAATTAATAAATTTAGTCGCTATTTAATGAATTATATAATTGATGAATTGATGTATTATATTAAAATACTAAATAGCCATAATAATATTTATAAAATTTAGTCACTCTCTTGATTACGATCTAGATCCGCCACTGTGAGGGGGAATACGAAATTGTATATGCTACACATGAGAACAAGCACAATAATAATAATAATAAAAAAAAAATTAATAATAATAAGTAAAATATCTCTGGAACGTTCAAGATGTAGTCATAGTGCTTACCATTCTAT
Organism: Laupala kohalensis; assembly: GCA_002313205.1. Lineage (NCBI taxonomy): Eukaryota > Metazoa > Arthropoda > Insecta > Orthoptera > Trigonidiidae > Laupala > Laupala kohalensis. The sequence goes on from NNCF01126978.1 coordinate 332,178, forward strand.
CTACCCTAGGAAAAGTGCCCCAATCCCTAGTTGATTCCAATAAAAACCTTGAAATCAATACCAATGAAATAAGTAGACTGTGACACTGCGTCCTCCTGTCCTCAGTCCACACTACCAGAAAGTTCTTGGACTTGTAATAGATTCTTCGTCCCAGCGGAACTCGATTTTTATAATCCATTGCTGAGAGAAAAAACAACACAAGTTGAGAGAATTATGACAATATAAGTAACAATAACAAGAGACGGGGATGAAACGGGATGAAGCGGAATTAATTAAAAGATTAAAACAAAGATGTACGTGCAGCCCTGGTAATGACGTTGTTCAGGTTCAGCGTGATGTCGTGCAAGTGTACTTTTAAAATTAATAAATAAATGAAAAATATAGACAAACTATTTACGAGACAAAAATTCGAACTGATAGAGAAATAGTGTTAAAATAGGAGAATCGGAAGACTACGCCTTGCCCCCTTCGGAAGGGGCCTAGGCAGCGCAAATTAATGCGGTGGCGAGGTGGCGTCGTCTGAACATCCGGGTAAAACAAAAAATGAAACGAAAGAGAATAAGAAAGTGGAAAAATTGATGTGTACTAACATCTGGAATGACTCTGCTAGTAACAGGGGGTAGTAAGAGAACATACAATCTCTAAAAATCTCCCTGACGCATTTCAACTTGTACCTGCTATACCTACGGGAACCAGATCAAGAAACAAAATGAACTATACTATTATATTATAACACATCGACAAATTGTGTGCTCTAACATAAGTCACCGAAAAAGTACCTCTTGTTGGGTGCCGCTACCTTAACGTGTACCTTGCGGCACCCACACTAAATACTAATAAATTGATAAAATTTTAATGCATAATTTCTTGCTGACTAATGATAAATAAAATATAACAAACTTTCCATTACATAGAAGTTTTTTATCCTATATATGTCTTTTTCGCTCAATTTTAACGTCATTTTTGATATGATATTCCAAACACACTCTTTTGGTTGGTCTATGGAGTCCATATGCTCCTCCTGCTAGCGTCCATCAGACACACAATCACTTCGCCCATAAAGCACTGACCCTGCATAAAATGAAAGAGCCAAGACGAAACGCTCAGAGAGAACCCACTGTAACTTGCATCGTTTGCCTTCACTAACGAATTATGCAGGTCGTGTGTGGAGTCAAAGGCGGAGTAAAGGTAAGTCATTGTTAATGTGTTGTGAAAATCGACCTTGGAGCTGAGTGGAAAGAAAATTTTCCATTGCGAAAATACTTTACCTGTGCGAATACATTACTCTCACTGAAACGTAGAAAGTAACGGGCTATTTGCAAGAAATTTTTACACTAATAACTAGTGGTGCGAAACCATTCCACATACTTTCTCACATACGTTTACCAAAAGTGTACCTAACTCTGATTAATCCATTTATCGCTAAATAATATTCAAGCTTCAAGTGACAGTAAACAAATGTGTAGTGCAACAGCCAGAAATTATTTAACTGAGTTTATACCAAACTTTCAAGCGAAATACCGCTAATGAGGTTGTAATACATACTATTGACACTTTGTATAAAGAATATCTAAGCAAAATCGTTGGAGTCGTTTTTGAGAAATATTGAAAACTGTACTTTGACCTTCGTGTGAAGAAACCTTTGTATTCAAGCAAAATTAAATAGAGAGCACGTGTATCGACCGACAAGTACATTCTACCGTAAATGCGAAAAGTTAATATTTTGTTTTTCATTTGGTCAGAACGGACCAGACGAACATACCAAAAACCACTTTTTCAGAATCAGGAACCTCTAAAACGCATATTTCCATAAAAATCTCGTTTTCGCCTTTTTCACGACTACAATACTTTTTTTACACTACGCCTATGAGAAAGTTAAAAATCTTAATTTATTTCATGACGATTCGATAATGTACGATTACTCGTATTTTTTATTGAATGTTAAATGAATTTTCGATAGAAGAATAGGAAAAAGGTTTGTGTTTAAACTACAATACATGAGATGAAAAAATGTAGAACGAAATATCGCCCTGCAATTACCATCAATTGAATGAAACCGAAGAAAAAAGTTTTCAAATAATTGTAGCAAATGTGTTGTACTGACTTTACTTAGTTTTTTGTTCTTTAAAATTTTATAAATTGCCAAATTTTATATTTTCAATATTTTCTTTGTGAATAAAAAAACGGGCAAATAGATATAGATCCAATATTAGTTTAAATTTAGGTAATTCAAATATTTTCTTGTTTCTCGAAATGTTGTTCTTGGCGTGGGTGATATAGTCGACTTTATGAGATATTTTTTGTATTGCAATTTTTTTTCGAGAATTGAGAGAGAATACCAATAAAACATTCGGAGAGGATTTTTATGTACATCAAAGAGAACTCAACTCTCTAAAAATACAATTATGTTTCTGAAATAACTCGACTGTTGGAGATAATAAGTTGGGAGCCAATCTAAGAAAAGTGAGAACTTCAGGGAAATTGCCCTCGCCAACTGAGACGAAGAAGTTTAAAGTGGATGTTCTGGATTCCTTTGTCACGAGTTTCTTGGCTAATTCATTTCATCTTATGCTAAGAAGATTATCAGATATCCTTAGCATGCAACTAGTCAAGCTATTCTTTCACAATTACTTGGAACACTTTAATCAATAGACGTAATTGAGTAAGAAGTTATTTGAGATTGCAATAGATTGCTTTCGATGAGATCCAACCTCAGAAAAATTAATATTGTTTCCTCGATTTTAAATAAACTAGCTAAAACAACACAAATAAATGTAACTGTCTGTGTGATAATAACGTTTTCTTTTATTTAACAATACTAATTTCTTGACCTGAATTATACGTCAAATACTACTTTCTCCCATCCGCTAATTGTAGGCAAGTTTCATTCGTTTCAAATTTAGCATTACGAAAAACAAGGCAAACAGAACAGTTATGAATAGTATGTGCTAATATACAAAGGAGATTTACGTAACTCACGTACAATTCTCTGCGAGTAGTGTTTATTACTATCCATACCCGCCAGAGCAGTCAGTTGTTAGGACTCAAGTAGTCAAGTAAACTAACTTTCCAAACAAATGGATCAAGTTGCTTCTTTTATTGATGTAATTATTGAATCCTGCTATCTTGGAACGGAAGAAGAGAAATTCGGGCTTTTCACGCACTGAAACAAACGCACAAATTTCAAAATGGAATTTTATCTAGAGAACTACTATTTGACAGTGCTTACAAAGACTTTAATAAACTATGCTTTAATTTATCTGTTTAAAATGGCAAATGATGACAATGTTCACGAAACGAAATTACACGAATAATTGCCTTAAAATATATCAATCAATTATATTTTAATTATATTACACGTTCATCAAAAGATTAGTACCTCAATCCAAACTTTGCAAAGCGATCTATCATACATTTCCCACGTTTTTACAAGAAAATACACAAGACAGAGAAGTGAAGCCGGAATGTTCTGTTGACATGTGAATTTTTATTCCTTAGTGGACGCTATCTAGTATGCCTCATCGTTGAAATTCTCTGGAAGGAAACGTGAGGAACACTATCGTTTCCCTCTACCCCAAGGAGTCTTCTATTTTGTTGCTAGGGACAATGTGGAGAAGTTTGAATAGATGTTTTCTGTAAAGAATCATGTGCAGCTGTTGGATGTTGTATGCGTATCTTGCCCGTGAGCCAGGATGCAAATAATGAACCATACTGTGTCTGACGTCCCTACTATGTCTGTTGTTGACAGTGCATCCTATTGAGTAAGTTGCCTTCACTCTTCTCTCGGGACGGGTCAGGTTTATGTAATTTTGAAGGACACAGAATAATTAATCCCTATTTGCTATTGTAATGCGAAGACTAATCATTTTCAAAATTCAAGCGGTTATTACAACCACTTCTGTACTTTTTACGTAAAAATTTACCAACAATGAGATAAAAGAGAATCGATTTAAGGAACACAACATGGAGACCATATACAGGAGTGCAAACTTCTTGAGTTGGGGGTAGGGTTCAATATGTACGAAAAACGTTGTCAGTTGGGAAGTACGAATCCGTCGCCAGCGCTGCCACACGGTGACATTGGAATTAATTCAACCGGTTTAAAAGATCCGATTCCCTCAATCCCATTCATGTGTCGTAACCAAGGAGACTATATTGTCTCCTTGATCGTAACTGTTTCCATTTCCATTTTCCTTACAGTGACGTTTAACCACTTCGCAGTAAAAGAGTAATACGTATGGCAAATTATACATTGTAGAATTGAGGGAATCACGTCTTTTAAACCAGTTGAATTAGTTCCAATATCACCGTCTGACGGCGCTGATGACGGGTTCGTACTTCCCAACTGACGACGTTTTCATACATACCCCCACTCCATAAGTTTCTACTCCTGTATACAGTCTCCTTGGAACACATGTAACTGAAAAATAATTCGATCTCTTGGAATTTTTACAATTCTTTAGATACGGCACCGTAGAAATATAGTTGTTTTCAACTAGAGTTTTAAACCCGGTACAGAATTCTACACCTTTATCTTCTCTTACAAATTGTGTCATTCTTAGAAGTTTATAAAATGATAATTTTTTCAATGTTGAAAAAGTGTTTTACTTGAGCGAGTAAATCTTGGCAGGATGATGTGCTACGAAGTTCATATTACTCAATGAATAACGAAGCGTGCGTTTTTATTCTCTTATCTGTAAAAAGTGTAGAGAATCATTTTACATCGTAAAAGTGAGCAACCGAAAGCATGTTGTGGAATGACCTAATGAGTTCCTGTAACTGAGGTAGAGATTTTCTGTCATTCTATACGTGGAGATTCTGACGAAATGGTTGCGTCATTTTCATTCATCCGCGACGTACTTAAATAATTTATATTTTGTCCTTGCACTTGCTCTTGAATTATTTATAACTTCGTTAGATGAACGAAGTTCATTTTCACGATTTTCAACATTAGCTTCGGAGATAAACTACGTTGAGCGTTGGTAGGCAGCATTAATGAATATATTTGACGTATATTTCATGGTGGTGCCTATATTGACCGAAATGAACGGAATGTTATTCATATTTCATACTGATTCTTATGTATATTATCTGGCGAAACTGTTTCGCCAGTACCGATAATCCCTGTACCCAATCCCAGATCCCTGGGTAACGGATCAGACCATGCGACGAAGCAGGGAGGTTCGGTACGATAAGAATCTCCGAACGGTTGCTCGTCAAACATTGATGGGGGAACCCATCTAACACGAGTAGAGTTTCGAAAGGAACTCGCCGTAGCCACGGCGGTAATCGTGGGGGGGGGGGGTTTTGGTGTGGACCGCTTCGCACCCACCCTTAATCAAGGATCATCATACCCCACCACAGACCCCTGGGTAAAGGATTGACTCCCTTGGAGAGATAAGCGGTAGGTAGATTCGCAAGAATCTCCGAACGGTGACTCGTCTCCGTTAACAAAGAAGCTTGTTTAATACGAGTAGACCAACCCGCTACAGCGCAGCCACGACGTAGATAGGTGCAGTCCTATCTTTTCGTGGGGGAGCACAGATAGACTACTTGACGGGTTCTCAAACCGGATCTCATGTGTAACCCTGGATCTCGGTACTAAAAGTAGTAGGGAACCTCGCAAGAGACCCCGACGGATACCCATCCACCGCTGAAGGGATAACCCTTCTAACATGGGTAGGACTATAAAGTTGTGACCTATTGAGACGGTCACCGCGCAGTATTGTCCGACGAAGTCACCGCGCTGAGCTCCCAACTCAACAGTTACACGCGACAGGCGGACTGCTGGGCCTACGCCTATCTTCGGCTTTTGTACCCAATCCTAGGCCGACAACCTGGGTAACAGATCGATCCCGACGCGATCTAGTAAGCGGTAGGAGGACTGACAACCTTCCGAGTGTTACTCAGCACTTTAAACCGAGTAGGCAGGGAGGGCACAAGCCCTCAGGTGCTTGCACCTGATGCCCCTATTTGGGTTGGACTCTGCCGGGCAGTGCGGTTTCCCCACCCATAGGGTACAGGAAGGAGACTTTGGTCTCCGATCGGTGAGCAGGATTGCTGCTCGACTACCGTTAGTGCAGAGTGCGATAGAGACGTGGGCTAGGCACATCTCCGCCCACCAGATGCTGGGAGAGGCTAGTTTCATATCATGACTTGGTGTTTGTGGGTACCCTCCCACGCCCCGCTCAGGGGGCAACCCCTGGACCGACCTCTCCAACCAGTTCGCTGTACGGAAGGAAGGGGCCTTTCAGTCAGTAGTTTATGCTAATAGATAGGGCTAAAGAGGGGTAACAGTAAAGTTGAGATCCTTATGGACGCGATAGGCTCAAAATCTTCACGGCACAATTATTATTAAGTATCGTTGTATACGAGATTCGTCAATGAAGATAAATAATTATTACTATTTACACGAAAATCTAGGATTGAAATGCCAAGGATCTCTCTTTTGAGATGGTTATATTGCTACCATTACAATGAGAAGAGATGGTCTAGAGATTTGCTACTTCGATACCGCTGAGTGGCAGAGCGTGGGTTCAAATCCTACTCGGCCAAACGAGATGAGATTTTCAGCTTGGGTTTCTCTCACTTACTCGAGACAAATGTCGGCTCGGTACCTTGAGTTCCCTGTTAACCCAACATCTAATTCCCCTTACCCAAGTCACGGTTAGAGTAAGGGCGGGCCAAATTGTCCGAACCTCACCAAAAGTCATTAAATAAATAAAAGATAATATAAGAAGAATTCAATGAAAATGATGAAACAACATAAAGGGGTAAAACTGAAACCAATATGAGAAGAACGGCCAATTTTTTTGGCCGCGCCAGTTTAATTGGTAAACCGTCGTAATATGAAATGGAACAAAACGATAAAGCTATTTAGCTTCGATGGCGCTTAAACAAGAAGATCATTAGTGTCCTATGGAACACCATATGCAAACCAACACACACACACAACCACACCACTATATATCGTTCTTCTATAAAATAGTAAGTTTAAATGTCAATGAAAAATAGAAAAGAATTCACATAAAAGTCACTCACAAATTGGACGAAACAGTTCCGGCGTCCTGTCTGCCTCAGTCACATAGAAAATCATGACTTTTATGTGTATTATTTTCTATTTTTCATTATCTTTTAAACTTATTTCTGCTTGTAACCGAGAACGAAACACATAAATATCAAATTCTCGGGTATTATTCATTCAATTCGTGATTTGGGCCACCGCGATTGGTTACGCATCCGAATGAGAGAACAGGTAATGGTGTTCATCAGAGAAAATTCAAAAATAAATATATTATGCCCGATAAAACATGCGTGTTTACTTATGCTATGTTGAACGAAATTTTCAGACCGGACCGACATTCGAACTCCCATTTTCATTCAACGTAATTAATCTGTTACCTGGCGGTGTGGTTCACTGCAATTTAAGAGATTTCCGTGTGCGTGTTTACGTTCCTGTGTTCACGAGCAAATCGAGGATGCTTCACTTTGTTGTGTCTGAGGTTGGGATCTTTCGGTCGTCGCCCTCGCACATGACGCCGCGCTGCCGTACCTTCACTGTTCCATTCGAAGAGGACAGGGGGGAGGGGGGGCTGTCTCTTATACACATCTATNCCGTCTCTTTCAGAATGAAGCAGGGGAGCGGGTCGGCACGGCACAAAGCACCGGCGTGTCCACGCCCTCAAACACACTTATGCATTAATTGTTCTCGCTCTGGTTCCAAGTGGAATTAATGCTTTCCGATTACTCGACTGGAAAACTGACAAGTACTTTCAAGAGTTCATTTGTTCCTCTCAAATTTTACGATTACCTCATCTCCAAAGTATTATTTCAAGTGTACGTGTTCAATGGAATGAAATTCAAAGAGAATTTATTATGTTGAGGAGATAATACTTCTTTCATCATCACACAATAATCGAGTTTTTCACTTGACGTGGTAGTTTGATGTCTGGAGAGACACGCATCTCAAAAATAAAGACAAGTGGAGAGATGAAAACAAATCATTGGTTTTCGTTAATCATCGTATCGGATTCACAGATTTTTATTAACATTTAAGTGAAAAATATTTTACGATAAGGAAGATTTTGGAGGTATCCGATTCTAATAACATTTATCTGTGAGGCGAGAATGATCAAATATGTTTACTAAAATGTTACAATTTGTCATAACCGCTGTCATCTTAAGAAACTGGAGAATGTAAACAGATTTGTTTTTAATGAGAAATCGGAAAAAGAAAATAATTTTTATTTCTTCTTAAAGATAATTGATAAAGGAGTTCATTCATTTGAAGCTTAAAGAATAAGCAATTATTTTTTAATTGTATGTGTCGGGCCTAAGGTATTTTCATTGCGTCTTTGAACAAGGCTACTTCACTTACATCTCATCCATATACAAAATTAAATGACCGTTTTTTCATTCTTTGGCGCTAATTAATGATCATAAGTTTTTTTAAAAGAAGTAAGCTTCTTGTGTAGGAGAACGGAGTGAAATTTTCGTAGTATACACAATTTCTTTACTTCTGCTCAACTCTGGTATAAGAGTTGAACCAATGCTGAATTACCAGGAACGAAGCCAATCTCTTTCATCGTTTTAAAAGTACCCTCCAATTTTTCAACAGCAACAAATTAATGACTACTCCTATGTTAATTTTATTATCAAGTAGTGTTGGTTCAGTACATCTGATTCCTCCGAAGACCAAATGAAACATGAGCACAGATGTGAAGCAAGTACTCTTGGGTGAAGATGAATGCTCGTTTACCCACCAATTGTTCCCTGAGCGCAGAGTCGATGGTGAGGGTGGCGATAGGCTGGGGGTCGAGAACATTCCCGTCGTGACGTCAGCAACCGCCACCGCCTGCCACGGATGCTGCGCGGCTCAAAGCATTAAATGGGTTTCTCCAATAATCCATCCACAGATACCGCAATTAATTCGCTGAAGTGCTCTCGAGAACGGGATGGTACGAAATGATTGAAATTAATCTATTTAATTGTTTACTCGCGAGAAATGTTATAAATACTTTTTTTATTTACTTGTTGAGTTACCACGACTAACCTTGTGTTTAGTTATGATTTCTTTGAATAAATATACGTTTTTGAATCCCTATAGATATTTATTGAAAGTGTTTGTGATATTCAATTTTCGAAACAAATGTGAGTCAAACCACTCATGAATAATAAAAAAAAGAACTTGAACTTAGATTGACACCATAAATCGCAATGTCAGTGCATTGCTCAAGAAAGTAAAGAAAAACAGTCGCCAACATGATCTATTTAATGAGAATGTATATAATGCTAATTTTATGCTATTTTCATAATCTTTTTTAATACAAAATTACTAATACTAAAAAAACTATATTTAGATAATTAGATATTAACCATCCTCAGTGATTTATTCAGACATATATACTGTTCGTTGTTTCCGGGCGCTGAACTTTTATTTTATATTTGTAGTTGAATTTTGTCTCGTATTTCCTTATTAATATAATACAATTTAATGGATAGTGACCATGAGATGGTGTTGTAATAAAATGTTTAAAAGGTACATCAAAACTTGTACAATGTTCAATCGTCATATTAATATAAAAAATACATCACACAAGGTTGGGCGACAGAAATTGTCTTTGTACTGGTTCTAACGAACGTCACGAAACGTAAAGCTGAATGTAATATACGTTTTAAAAGTTAAGAATTTTTTTCCCTGATGATCACGATCCATTACATTGTATTTTATTTTAAATATAAAAGTAGTGTGATGTATTTCATGAATTTATTTATATCGTCCTTATCACAGATTTCGTCATCATACAGTTTCTTTCGGTTTGAATTACTAGTGTTAGTAACTTAATACATTATGTTCCTATTTCAGTCCCCGGTCAAATCTCAGGCGAACGGGTCAACAGCCCCGCCAAAAGTGCGCTCTCTTGTAACTATACTGTAAAAAGCAAATAAAGCACTTTTTAATTTCAATTCAATTCAATGTTCCTATTTTTGCTATAAATTATTGATATAAGGATATCATTTTCCTTTTTTATGTGTCTTTTGGGTTCTTGTACACCATCCGAGAGATTAATTATATTCTTTCCATCAATATTACCTTTCTTTTCTTCTGCTTAGTACTCCCGCACTCGCGATACATTATTGTATATAAATCATTTTAGCAGAACAGGTATTGATACTACGAATTGAAACAGAAAGTTAAATCATTCAGCTAAATTAATATATACCGAGTATTCGTCACAAAAACATGTGTGGGTTTACATTCTTTCTAAGCAAAATATGGCGCCGCGGAAAAAATTGTGATATACATTATTTTTCAATTTTCTTCCTCTTCCTCCTCCTCCTCTTCTTCTTCCTCCTCTTCTTCTTCTTTTACTATCTACTCCTCTTCTTTTTATTCCTCCTCCTTCTCTTCCTTCTCTTCTTATCCTTCTCCTTCTTCTTCTTCTTCTTCTTCTTCTTCTTCTTCTTCTTCTTCTTCTTCTTCTTCTCCGAAGGGTGTAAATTCTAACAATACAAAATGGAATATTTTTTTCGTGGGCATTTTATGACGGAGAAAACTTTTTATTTGTATGTTTGCGACATAAAACTCACCCCAAAAGCGCTTCTGTTATGAAATACTCATTTGCTTTTTAAATACTGAGGATAATTCATTAAACGAAGTGTAAGAGATAAAGAAAAGCGTTGTATGTGTTTTACATATTCACGTAGGATGTATATTCACGTAGGAATTGAAGAGAAATATTCTTCATACAGGGATTCTGGATGTATAATGTCAACAAAAACCAAGTCCCACTGGAAAATGTCATTCGTGTTGTTTAGATGCTAACCACAGTGTTATCCGTTCTTCTAGGGATACACGGACCATCCAGCTTCTACACAATTAACTTGCAAATGTCATTCATATTATGAGTATTTTGCAGAACCTCGCCGTAAGACATTAAATTAAAAAATAATTTAAGGTAGTTTCAAAATGCCAACGGCTAGCACTTAACATTTATGAATATTTTAATAATGTTGCCTATCATATTTATATTAAAAACAGTCATTATATCAGAAATTTATGAATTTTGGTGTATTAAAAACTGCGAATTATCGATTATACCGTTTAAATAGAAAGTGTACGATGGTTTCTATTTTCGCTAGATTTGCCACAGTTTTCATTGAATAACTTTATTAATTGTCTGCAAATGCAAAACAAATATCGTGCTATTCTTTTTTATATTAAATTTGTTACATGCGATATTTTTTATATTGATTTTATTAGATGTTTCACGGGATATTTTTAAAAAAACTCAGTGGCCTTACAACTCCCAGACGGTTTTACTTAAATATTAGCCCCACAATGCTCAAATCGTATTTGACAAGTTGATGGATAATTGTTTATTTCTTCATTAAAAAATAAATCTGGAGATTCAAAGTCAGTCGTGAGGTCACTCATATTATCTTAAATGACGAAACAAAAGTCAAATAAAAACCAAGTAAAAGCGACTTTTGATATCCACTTTTGAGAGCAGCTATAGAAATGGAGAGCGATGTTTCATTCCATGCGCGTATATGTGCGCGCGTGAGTTCCATATCTGCAGCTGCGGGTTCCCTCCTCTGTTCGTCATAAAATCGTAGCTGCGGGGGTGGAGGGCGGGAGGAGGGAAAGCTGTTTATGAAGCGCCTCTGGAAATAGTCCTTTCCCGCCTCCGCCCTTGCCAGCCCAACGACCGCCCTTCGCTGTTGCCAAGGGTTGTCGTTCATGAGAAGGGTTATCCTTGACAAAGGATGCATTCGCGAACGCTTTGCTATGAAAGTGACACCAGAAGTTAATTATCACGCGTCGACGTGAAGAAGATGGAACTCTTTCATTCCATTTATTCATCGTCTCCGCCGATTCAATTTTCCACTTTTCACTCAAGTTGCAAACAGTATGACTCAGGAGTGTTTTGTTCCTTTTATCGTTTTTAGAAACTAACTTTTCTTCATGTGTTCCTTTCAGGCTTTTTTGTATAACCTGTACGAGACATCTGTTCCTTATCTACATTACAAACAAAATATTTCATTAATTCATTTTTCATTTACTCATTGTTCACAAATAACACACAGAAAATAAGCTTGAAGACTCAGCTCGCGACGCCTCGTCTGCCTCGTTGATTCTGAAGCAGTGTTTTACAAGAATGAGTGGAAGAAGATCACTCCAATAAAGAATATACACCTATTGTTGAAAAAACAAGAATTAATATCATTGGCGCTTATAAAAAGCAGGATTTCATTGTCGTGAAGAAATTCAATTGTCTAGCCAATAATACATTCAAGTAAGAAATACTTCACAGTATAAAGAATGCGAATGAAAATAAATGGTTCAATATGAAATTATGCGCATAAAACAATAATATACGATACAATACGAATCCTTTCTCCTGCGTTCTCGTGAACCTAGAACGGCGGCCATAATAAAATGAAACAGATGAATCTCATATTTTTTTTTGACAGTCTAGCGACCCACCGAAGCGTTCTCAAGCGGAGAATTTCGGCGCTATTGCAAATTAGTCTTAGTGCGCCGGTCACTAGTACTCCCTGGCGGCGTAAGTTTGAACTATGCGAGCTATTACCCGCGTGAGCCCTTCTTATAGGCCATCTTCCTTCGTTCCGGGAAGGAAGGCTACTGAAGAATATTAATATATCTTCAAGGCGGGAGCTTCATTTTTGACGAACTGCGCACGCGCGTGTTGCACCTGTACGCAAAAGGTGTCCGTTCAGTCCAGGTGTACTTTCATCAGTTACCTGCAGGATCATTTCGAAACACTCATAGTGCGTTTCACATAACCTGCCTGTGACTTTATTGTTTACGTAAATAGTTACCTGTATAGAACGTTATTCCCTTCATAAGATCCTTCTGAAAATGGTTCATTGAACATATAAAATTCACTGGTGACAACTTAGTTTTTGTCTCTCGGAGAGCATTACAATCAGTGAAATTTTATTCCCCAAGAGCAGCATTCCTTTGGGTAGAGTGATCCCAAACTTTCAAAGCTTACTCCGATACCGTTTCTATTTATTCCCACCACATTGCTTTATCTAATATAATAATAATAATAATTTATTAGACAGTGAAGCTCACTCACTCCCATACACTATATGAGTCACTTGCCGGCATCATACGTATATTGGCTGCTCATTAGGAAGGACTCACAAGCAATTGGGAAACAATTTTGATCACACTCCGGATATTTGATTCCTTCAATTGCGGTCAATGGAACACAATTTATTTTATCTAAGGAATTAGCGTTTCCAGCGAATAGTTACTTAGTGGAATATTTTTATTATTATTCATTATAAGAAACGTGTTGATACAAAAATGTTACAGAAATGAGAAGAAACAAAACATTGCTAATGGGTCAGTTGCACCAAAAATGGAATTTTGTAAGCAATTAAATTTGTTAATAAAACACGTACTATTTTACTTTTTCGTACTATTTTTCTTCGTGAAAAGTACCTTGTTTTCGTGAAATTTCTTCTTTATACGCCACAATTTTAGTTTTATTTGAAAAAAACTGAGTTTAAAAAAACGAATTTAACTAATACTCTGCCCGTTTAGGTAAAGTGAAGATTGAAGTAAACAAATTATCACGTAAATGTATTCCACATATACGGGTTTCAATCGAGACCAAATACTGCGTGCGATTTTACGATATCTTTTATTATTAGTGGAAATTGGAAATTGCACTTGCATCAAAACATGTTTCATTCTTACTCCAACGATATCAAACGCTCACTGATATGACGTCTTGGAAATTTGTTCAAAACAAAAAATACCGATTTCGTAACGCTCGAGAACATTAAGGGGTGTTAAACAATAACTGTACTCATGTCTTTGATACAAAAAAGATACTTATTTGTTTCTTTTTTAGAAACCTATCTCTTGAAAACCCATTTTACATTGAATTGTTAATGTTTTGGTGATATTCATTTTAATATTTAAGTAGAATATTTGTAGAATGAGAAGAATGAATTTTTTTATTCTCAAGAAAATTGGGACAATTAATCGTGATTGATGCTTCGAATCTGTAACATATTTTATTTTTATCCCCGCGCAGATACGGGGGAACACAAATATCATTCTTTTCAATCATCCAAAACCTACACATACGTATGCGAAAAGTAATATTCGATTGCATTGCTTGAAGTATTAAGTGAATTACAGAATTAGAAACTATTTTGCGCTTCATGATGATACAAAATGTAGTCTACCATTAAAAAGTGTGAGAAAAGTCGATAAAAATTATAATTAAAACTCAGAGAGAAACTGAGAATCTTCGAGGAAATAGCATTTCACCATAAATTTGTTCAACATCAACTTTATGCTAAAACACATTCTTTAATTCCACATTTAATATATACGGATTAAATTAAAGACTGGGGGAAATAGAAACAAAAATTTAGTCAGGATATGTATTGCATTCAAAATTCAAGCAAGTCAGAACTCAAAATGAAGAGTTTGGTGGGAACCAAAATACTTATCTTTAACAGGCGCGTTTCCCCATTACCATCTTGAACCTTCGTTTGCGGTACAGTTTTCAGAAACCGCAGATGATTTCTCTGGAGTGCCGCGTTCACATTAACGTAATTGGAAACGTGAGCTGCTACGAATGGGCGTTAGCCTCCTCCGACTGACTCTGCTTTCGCATCATATCCCTCTCCGTTTCATCGTATCTCCGTCATCTTCGGATTGCTCCACCTCTCTTTCCGTAGTTGCCAACATTATACAGAGGAAGCCATCTCACTACGATGTCAAATATCTGGGTGATAGGCAGAGAAGGTTCTAGCCATTTTACCGCCCCAAGCAAACCAAAATTTCACCCCCACTCTGCGTAGTAAAATTTACTTTCAAATATATGTTATTGAGAATAGTGGAGCTATTTACGTAAATCGTTTTTAATAAGTTATAAAATTTAACGACATTTCATAGACAATTTTCTACATTTAACTGTACAATAGACAGAATTTTTCCATTCATCAGGTGCGTACATAAACAATGCAGTAGGAAATAAAATGTCTCGAAGGAAATTGTATAATATGGAACAACTGAATGACAAAAAAAAAAAAAAAATGAAGCCAGAAACAGAACTATCATATTATTGATAAATAAATACTCGATATAGTTCCAACATGAATTTGTTTGCTATTTCGCCAGTCCTCCCTGAGCGAGGGCACTGCCTGTGATGTCTTCTCAAGGTATCTGCGAAAGAGTGAGATGGATAGAATGTAAGTAACATCGATCGCAGATGCCGAATGTGGATTTGTAGCCTCGAATCCTGAAGGTCGCGAGGTCGAGTGTGGGTCGGAAGAGAATTTTTGTCACTCTGAAAGGCATTGGTGCAATCTTTATCCTCTGAATGTTTTAAATCAATATTTTCGAAAATAATCAAGTTAGAGATATCTAATACTGCTCGCGGGTTTTAGATTGAATCAGTAATATAATACAAGAAGGTGATGAAGAGTAATAAGTTGCTTAGTTGTATGGTCGTCAGTTTATTTCTTTACAAACTTTCAATCTGGTTCTATAACACCGTAAATTTAAAAGGTGCAAATGCCAAGTACAATACAGAATGACAACTTAGGGCAATCAGACTAATAACAATTATTGCCAATAGCTAGAAACGAACCTTACTATCCTGTTTTTTGTAAGTATAGCAGTAGCCAGTAGCGGTTTCTTAGTTTCACAATTAGACACGTTATGATTGCAAGGCACTTACCACTTTGTAGCGTTAACATTTTGAATCTTTTCGTGATTTATATCTTTTAATATACCTATTTTAATAAAAGAAATTAACGAGAAGTTCAATTTCCGAATAAATATGGTTTTCCATATGATTTCGCATGATGTATGTGATGTTAATTTCTCTTATACTTCGTCACGGCTTTGCTATAGTACTCTAGATACCTTCCTTTTTTCATGCGTGTAGTTTTTGATCTTTATTATTTATGATTGTGTATCACTAACTGCTCGCAACCTTGGCACGGTTGTACACATTATGGTCCCATCTTGGCCCGGGTTTCTCACCGGTTTTCCTCCGGGTAGTGGTCTTGATCGGAATTGATGGGATGGCTTGCTTGTCTCCGGAGAGTAACTTAGTTTATTATCCCCCGCGCACTTTGCTACTGTCTTTTTGAAAATAAAGTTTATTTATTTATTTATCTTCTCTGTGTGAATTTAGAAGAAGTGAATACATTAGCAAGAGAAGTATCTTGAAATCGAGACCACCAATCTTACCCGATTTTTATTAGTTTATGAAGGTTGGGGGTGAAAGAAATATTTTGCACGTGAAGACTACATATTCTTGGTCCACAATTTTCAACAATAAATTATTACTTATAAAATTGAATTAATGCGAAGTAACAGACTAGATTGAAATATCAAAATCATTATCATTATGAGAATTGCACAACCGAATAGTTTAAAAAGAGATATTAGAAAACTTCAGAATGTATACTGTATTACTCATTCAATACATCAAAATCCAATATTCTTTAATAATTTTATGTTTAATTAATGACATTAAAAAAGTCATGTCATTCATTAAACATGTTTTCATTCATAATATTTTTGAAAAATACTACCCTTTGTATGCAGATGCTCCTATGTCGCTTTGTCCCACCATCTTACCTGAGTCACATCCCTCCTTAAACCTTAATCCCCCACCCCCACCCCACTCTCTCACCGGAATCACCACAGTGTGGCGAGCGCCCCTGTGGTCGTGTGACGTCACTACATTAGCATCCGAGTGGCCTCTGCATCGTTACAAGCACCCCTCGCCACCCTTGGTATAAACCTATTTTATTTCGTTTGCAAGGGAGTGGGCGAAGGGGCGGTTTCAGCCTCGCTAATTACGGGAGCAGCGAAAGCCACGCGCGTGGCTTGGCTCAGACAATTCCTTAAGCAGCAGCAGGGTCTCATTTGCATGGGAGCGAAGGACTACGCGATTACTCGTGGAATTCTCATAAAGGAAACAAATTATTATGAAATTTTCTTCATTATATTATCAACCTCTTGGCCTGAGATGTTTTCCATTTAATAAAACCATTAATTCTAAATGGTTTCTAGGTGACTTCAGTCACCAGGATGACGATTAGAATTATCTACCAATATTTTGTTGGATTATTATTAAATTATTATTATTAATATTATAATTTATAATGCTATTTATGTTAGCGCGTGATTATTAATTCGCCAGAGTATCCATTACGCCCTATTATTGTACCGGAATCAAGAGACGAAATCTGCATCCGAGAGGTCGTTCATCCACATGGTTCGTGGTCATTCTGAGACATATAAAAGATCAAACCCGCCTTTTCGGATTAAATATATTTGCGTCTCTTTCTCTTCCTAGAAACCCATGGGGTTTCTAGGGCTGTTTCCCCCCTCCCCCAATCTCAATGGTGGCCCAACGTAGTCATAACATCGGAACTTATTCATCTCAGCATCTCAGGTAGAACGTACCCACTCATCGTGAACCACGCCGGTCGAATTTTCGCTTCCGAGGCATGACACAATGGCGGTAGCGTGACTGCACCATTTCATTATGCTTGTAAAATCTAAGCTGTTCTTCCAAATTTACGATGTAAAGTTTTTTATTTTTGTTAAATACACAAAGAAAAACCCCATTAACTTTGATGATGAATCATTTTGCCCTTCTTAAATAACTCTCTTAATTAGAAGGATTATAACACTTCTATTTTTAATAACGTTTTTTCGATAATTTAGGTTAACATTTGTAGATAAACATATACTGTCGCGAACTCTTTGAGGTGAACAATATTGCTGCTCAGAGTTGTCACCTAACTATGACCATTTATACAGCATAAGCGAATATCTTTCTTTCACCCCCTTCATTTCATCGACGTTTTTCATCAGAATCATTTTTTTCTTTCTTTTTACACATTAAAAAAAAGTTAGCCTATATTCATCCTGAGCATCTAAACTATCTCCTTGCCAAATTTCATCATGATCAGGTAGCAAACTGACATACTTCCGCATTTCCCATTTATATATCAGTATGGATATGGATAATGTTGGATAATAATAGAGGTGCAGTAAAAATTCGAGATTGACAGAACTATTAATGACATTCCTGCCAAAGGAAAATCCGCCACTACCCGAGGGAAAACCGGAGAAAACCTCGGGCTACAGAGATGATCTATACAACCGTGCCAAGGTAGCGTATAGTTAGAAATAACCTATTATAAATAAAAATGATTAAATCACGCATAAAAAAGGAGTTTAACCAGTATCAAGAGAACTATAACAATGGCGTGACAAAGTATAAGAGGAATCAACATCACCTACATCATCCAATGTCATGTGAAAAACATATTTTTTAGGAAACGGAAACTTTCACGAACTTTTTTTATTAAAATCGGTAAATTATTTCTCATTATAGAAACTATAGCGCATTAGAAAGATTTTAACCGCGGATTTGAAGAGATTCAATTTATTTATATCTCTTATGTTTTTAAGGAAGCAAGACACATCCTACAATGTGCCAACCCCTGTGTGCTGCACAGAAACTGTTTCATTCGCGGCGTGAAGGGTGGGAGGTGGGGTGTAGTGGGGTTTGTAGCAGCTGCTTCCAACGTCTCCCCTCTGTCTAATTCGACGTCTGCAGTGACTCAGCGGCGGTGTTGACAATCGATGCGGAAATCAAGTACATCTCACTCCGCAGGAGATGAGCTATCACGCGATACACTTAGGAACGTAACTGGATCATGGAGTTTGCAACGAAGAACATAATTATTTAACATTACAATTATGATGGATGAATGGAAACGAGATGCCATGTAAAACGTTTTATTATAATCTTCGTTCACGCTTTACCAGAAGTAGAACATTTTCGTCATAGTTAGTCCATATTAAACACACTAATATAGTACCACAGAATTGGTAGCTTTCCCATTGTTTTATACGACGATGATTTCCAAGTGTGTATGGGACGCAAAAGCAAGGTATTATAAACATTAATACGTCAAAAAAAGAAGTAAAAGATGGCGTTGTCACAACTAAAAGATTTATTTCCTCCGAAACCGTTTCCGATAGCATTTCTATAATCTTTAGTTGTTCTACAAATAGTGAAATATGACAAAAAATATAAACTTACTTCTATTTTTGTTAAATTATACTATAACACAATAATTNGTTCTACAAATAGTGAAATATGACAAAAAATATAAACTTACTTCTATTTTTGTTAAATTATACTATAACACAATAATTTGTTTCTGCTGACGTAAACGATTTTGGAGGAAATAAATTTTTGGTTTTGATAACAACGTCTTTTACTTCCTTTTCGAAGTCAACTAACACTTCACTAATAACAAAATGTTAAAACTTTCAGCATATTTAATTCGTCCACGAAATTCTATTTTATAAGATGAATAACTCTTGATACCGTAAATATGTATGCATTTTCCCTGCACAACTAAAAAAAAGTTAATTAACACAAAACGTGAGACAAAAACAGAATGAATAGAATGGAAAGTAATATTCTTTAAAGATATTATCCGTATTAGTAGTTCGTGTGGAAATATTGGATTTTCCAACAAACACATGGGGGAAAACGAGTTTTTTAAAATAATGGCACAATACGCTGCGAAATTCGAATGGAGTGACCATCTAAAGAGTAATACGGTTATACTCCGATTGTTAATATTGGATTTACAATTCTTTGCGAAGAGTGTAATTGAATTAAATTTCTCGCGCGTCGTGCGTGCTTGGATAATTAGCAAATGGAAAATATAATGGAAGTTATAGTCTCAAACATGCTAAAACATTTAAATGAATATCAGTACCATGAACGAATATCACTCTTTCAGATGAGTTCTGCGGTGTAATCCAATATTGTTTAGCAAACTTGACGAGTTTTTTTGTAAAAAGATAGAAAAAAAATACAAATATTGATTTAAACTTAAACATGTATGAATTAACGTTTTCCTATTTCAATTAAAGTGTTTAAATACAAATTTTATTAAATACAAATTTCTTGGTATTATGTTAATATTATAACACGTACCAAACTATTTTCAGGAGTGTGTTGAAATATTAAATCCGCCTCTGCCTTAGGACCCTTGATCGGAATTGATGGGATGGTCCCTTGCTTGCTTCCGGAGAGTAAATTAGTTTATTGTATTCCACGTGATCATAAGCAGTTTGTAACTGCTTTTTTGACAATAAAGTTTATTTATTTAATTAGATTATATGGTGGATGTTAATAGTAGTAGAATTTATTTATTTAATCGCATTGAAATCATTTTGCTTTAAATGTATGGTGAAGTGTAATACTTTCAGAAATCTCCCAGTAGAAAGAAAAATGAGGTAGAAAGTTGTCAATTATGATATTGTTTTTTGTTTGCCATCAAAATAACTAGTGAAATCATCTGAAATCATTTCAGAAGAAGTCGAAAATTTTTCGAACAATGAGGGAATAACTTTTCTCGTGAATGGATACGCAAGATGTGAACCTCGCATGTATAATTAAAACTACTTTATTAAGTTACCGTTTGAGAATAGGTACATGTAATAATCCTTCCAAATTAACAAATAAGAAAGAATAAATATTCTTAGGTGCGGTATTATTGACATTATCCTCGTAAAATGCAATAATATTGTCTGTATCAGTGTAACTGATAAAGTAGAAGGAATCAGACAAAGTGTATGGTAAAATACAACTGGCAGAGTGAAGAATGCCTCCACTTTTCTCTATTGATTTCAAGAAATAAGTAACACTGTCATAATGTGAATGAAATTCGATGTGATGACAAATATACATTTTCGTGACTAGACTATACCAATAACGTAAGGAGTTTCTCTGAAGAATGTAAATTCCCTCGGGTCACGGTCTTTGGACGTGACAATATAGAAAAAAAAAAGAGTTTACAAAGACAAAAATTATATAAGTAAGACACCAGCTCAGATATCCACAAACATCATAGCAGTCGCGTTGAGCTACCAGAAAATGACAGAATGGGAATATTTTCGTATCAGCGTATAGGTTCTCAACTAATTCCAACGGTGCTTTTGGAACCGAAGGTAAGCTCGTGATTGGGGGTTTCTCGCTGTTCTTGCGAAATGCTGCGATGCAACACGCCTTACATGGGTGTTCAACAAGGTTTACGTACAGTATTTAAAAGTTAGAAATGCGTTAGAGCAGGGGTCTCCAAACTTCTTACTAATGAAAGACTTCCCATTCCCGGTGAAATCATGTAATATATCGACTCACTTTTTAACGCCCAAATTGACCCCAAGTGCTTTTCAGACCTCTTTGAAATAGTTACTAGGCCCATCTTCGAAATGAAAGGCATCTACTCCTCCTTGTGTGGCAAATGTGAAATTACGAAGACCTAATCTCTATGAAG
Source organism: Laupala kohalensis (assembly GCA_002313205.1). Taxonomy (NCBI): domain Eukaryota; kingdom Metazoa; phylum Arthropoda; class Insecta; order Orthoptera; family Trigonidiidae; genus Laupala; species Laupala kohalensis. The sequence continues at coordinate 353,571 of NNCF01126978.1, forward strand.
CGTGAAGGATCCTGTCGGGTCCAGTTCCTAGCAGTACCAAAGTTTATTTGGTAACATTCTTAACCAACAGAGGGGTCTCTTAAGTCCATGGATATTTTCGTAATATCATATAATTAAGAGTTTTCCATTGTAATAATAGATGAAATAGGTCAATTTAGGACAAACTATTGTGTAGAAAACATAAAACACTGCAAGAAACAAAAATACTTTCATATTTTTCAAATTAAAATGCAAATGCATTTCATTGAAATTATTTTGAATATCCCCAATATTATCATACATTTTTGTCTTTTGAGATTGTATAACTGAACAGAAGTGTTTGCAGAATTCTTCGAAGTACGTAAGAAACATTTTGAGTCATCAACAATGTCATTTTGAGTCATTACCAACAGGGGAAGGAGAATCCAAAAACCCTTCATTTTCAGTATTTATTAACCTTCAAGATTGAATATTAGAGCGTGATATTTATATTGATGAAGTGAGTATATTTATGACAACCATGCTTCGCAAAGACGCCATTAAACTATTTCACTGGGAAAAAGCAGTACATTGTGTTTCTTCTAGGTCCACCTGTTGCTATTGCTGGGGTAATAGGGACTGTGTGACTTTTGATCTTCTAGATTCGTCTGTGGCGTCGCTGGGGCGGCGGCCGCGCCACTGCGCCGTCGCTGGCGTTGCTGGATGCTTCCTCGGGTCGCCCGCTGTGCCGCGATGCCGCTCCTCGTCTCCTCGCCACCGCATCTTCGGAGGATTCCACCACCTCTTCAGCTGAGGGCTTCCCCTGGCGCGCGCCGCCCCTGCTGCAACTGCTGCGCTCCGCTTCTGCCGACGAACCCGCCCCCGCTCCGGCGCTCGTCTCCGCCGCAGATATGAGTCCTGCCGCCTTGACTTCGGATATTGACGTCATTGGGCTCTATTTCTCCGCCAATTGGGTGAGAAGTATTCAACGTTTTATGTATATTTTCACGTCTTGTACTGGCCTCTTGTAACATTTTAGCGTAGTCATTGTACAAGTGAATGACACTCTCTCTTCATAGATTCTTAGATAATGAGTCATAGATGAATGTTAAATAGATTCTTAACATTCAGGTCAAGGTTTAAAGTAATTGATTTCATTTTGGCTTAAGAAAATAATGGTATCATACCTCAGAAAATCAAAGGAGGAAAGGAGATCTAATAATCTTGCTGGTTTGAGTATCCACTGAGATATTATGCGACACTTAGAAGAAGTTATTAAAATACTTCACCATCATCATCATCAAAGGACCAAGGAAATTGAAGTTAGCGTTATAACTTAAATTCATTCAAGACAATACAAAAGAAGCAGTAAAATTAGAAAATATACCATACTTACTTATTTCGTGTAGTTCTTCTTGTAACTTCTCCCTCGCGGCGCCTTGACTTAGATTTTAGCTGAAAATTGTCATTTAATAGTACAAGTTTTTTGTCTAAATGTATAAACTATCGTCCGTTACGTTAGGTCCATAATTTGAAACCCTTGGGTTGTGCATCCGGTGTCGCACGATCTAGAGTGTAGCGCTGACTAAATACCGCTTTGTTTGCTTTTCAGTGCCCTCCATGTAAAGCCTTCACGCCGCATCTCCAGGAGGTGTACGAACGGGTGAGAAGTAGAGGTCATCGTTTCGAGGTGGTGTTCGTCAGCTCAGACAGGTGTGTAAGTGAACTAATAAGGTTGGTGATTGTCAAGACCCTATGCCACTAGGTCACTAGTGATCGACCTCTTGTGACTCAGAGTGGTAGAGGTCGTCAGATATCTAATGATGTGATAATTCTACTACGGCCACTAGTGGTTGACTGTGGATGAGCTTCGCCACTGCTCAGTCACTCCATGGTCGGTGACATATACTAATAGACAATGTTATTTGACGGTCTCGATCATAAATGACGTTCTATCATTTTGACCTAAGACGTCGTAAGTTCTCAATCTTCTCAACTTTGATGTCTACTAGTTCAATTTGAATTTTTTCTTCAATTTCTGTAGGAATTGTGGAAAGTGTTTGTCCTCATCTCATAACTCATAAATAATAAACTATTCGATGAAACAAAAATCATTGAGCACAGCGAATTCTGAGCTCAAATTTAAGAAATTATTAAAACAGAGCTGTAACTTTTGTCTATTCAGTTGCCAAATTTCTCTAATTTTTTAATAAATTATAAACCTCAAATGTTTTCTAAGAATATATACAAGATTTAAAATAATTTCGATCAAAAAAATAATTTCACTTCAATTGAGCAAATTTCTTTGGTTTTTTAAGACTTATAAGTAAATATAAATTTAAAAAGTCTCATAAATCCTTTTTCACGCATACATTATTTATTGCACTAATTAAGCGAAGAGGCCATCAAGAGAAAATTGAAAAGTCATAACGTTTAACGATATTGACAACTTATGTAAGCTAATACCAGAATATACTGCTACGAGCAATTTGCAACATCGATTTTCATTATTCAACCATAGCAAATGTGGATTTTACGAGTGTTAAGCAATTAGCGATGTTACCGTGGCACATTTGCATGAACGAATTCAAACAGAATAATTTGATTAGCAGACACATAGATGATTTGTCCTAGATTAAACTTGGAAATTAAATATGGTATAAATTCCTTGTCTATTTCTTTCATTAAACACTGAATTTTGAATCAACAAAAATAATAAATATAATAAACATTTCACTCAATTATTTGAATTTGAAGAAGCCTGCTTTTGCAATCTGTAGTGGTCACTAATCAACTTCCATTTACTCACCAACGTGCATGACGTTGATTAAACTACCTCATTGAAATACCAGATAATTAATTATACAAACCTTCATTATTATTACAGATAATCATTGTATCATCCTCAGCTACACAGCCGAAGATAGTGACGTCAGTTTCAGTAATTCGTTTGTACCAGGGATTAAGAAAACCTACAAAATGAAGCATAAAATGTCAGAGGATGACACCCGCACCCGCAAGGGTTCTAATGAACTTGACTTTGGCGAGCCCTAAAGCCCCAAGGAAAAAAAGAAGAAGGTGACACTGAAATCAATGTAACAAGAAAATTGCAGTTACATTCTCACCCTATTGTTCAATAATAAGTAATGATTAATTATCACAGTCGTACTATTATATTTTTATTTTGTTCAATACTTTTTAAAGCACACTATATTAAAGTCAACAGATGAAAACAATAACGTGTCAATAACATTCGATGATGGAGAAATTAAATGAGCAGTGACAAAAATGTGTAAAATTAAAAAAGCATATTCAAACACCCCATTCACGCTGCTTCTTTAAATAAATGTGTGTCGTTGGTCCGTGGATCTAGTTTGAATTTAGCAAGTTTTCAGCGCATTATCATTAATTAAATGCGAGAGTAACCCTTGACGTGATAATAGAATTTGCAATTACAATGTGCAAGTGCATTTACATATGACGTTATGCAGTTAATGGAGGTGCCTCGTCCAATGACGACATTCACAAATGTTTTCCTCGTAGGGCAAAACTCCACAGCTTCCATGCTCGATTCATAAAATTTGGGAGAGCCATTTCATAAAATCGATTTTAGATTTCATTATAAAATCTGGAGAGTAACCCACTCGATTTTACCTATACTTCTTTACAATAGGAAACACTATAATTCTAGGGGGGGGTGTGAAGCCTTAGAAAATTTTATTTCAATACTACTTAATTTAATCTAATATTCTGGGTGAGACAATATTACAATTCGACTTTTCATCCTATCGTGTTTGAATATTACATAATGGTTTCTTAAGTATGACCCAATAATATTATACTTGTGGACGATCTCATTTTACATTTATTTTAAAAAACTATGAGACATACGAAAATGTTTTTGGGCAGTATTCAATAACATTAAACTTATTTATATAAATTCATTAAAAACGTTGCATTTGTGATGATCGGGAGTGGAGAACTGGAAGAAAACAAGGACACTATATTCAATCAAGAAATAGGATTATATTTCAATAGACGAATAATGACTATTAATATTAGTTTTAATCTAAATATTTATTAGGAAGTTATCGAAAATCATTCATGTTCACATTCTTACAACACCGGGCATCACCGCGAAACATCGAGAATGGGTCATAAAACGTTGTTTCGGAGGATCACTATTGTTCTTTATGAACACTATATGTTAATCAGGGAAAAAATTGCGAAATTGCGTACTTGGTTCATTCGATTCAAGTTCAAGCATTTTGTTTAATTAATGTTTTCCGTGACATTTATTAATTGTGAATTAAGCATTTTTGTATGAATTATTCAAATAAGTGTGCCGATGACTTTTTATTGACTGAATACTGAATGAAAAATTAATGGGAGAATTTGCTTACTCGACCTTTACACAGTACTTTTTATACGTTCGTCAGGCTCAACGCTACCTAAATTTGAGAATACTAACCATTTACCCAGTGACTCCTGTAAACCCAAACTGGACGGGGGCACATGAAGAACACGTTATTTGTTATATAGAAAAACTTTACGCGATTATTTCTTTATGTAACAGAATGCTCTGAATGTAACTAATTGGAATAATATTCTAAATTCTGAACGTGGCTTCTGACTAATAAATTTCATAAATTATATAATTTTGATGAAACACCTCCTAAGTTTAGCAATATAACGTCATAAATCAGACTCACTTTTGAGGTCGACTTTCCAAATAAGAAACGTTAATTACGCGAATGTATATTAAGATAACTTCTGAAGGATATTAATTCACCGTCATGCTTTTCAAGTATCTCATTTAAGAAGATATTTTCCCTTGGGGTTTGGAAAATTGCGACAATCATCTCGGAGGAGCCGACGGAAAATCGACGATGTTGGTAGTCAGATGGAAACCGGAATAAAATCAACAACCGATTGGAAAGGGAATCGAAAAGTAGCTTAAAAACTGAAGGTTTTCCATAGTCTGATGTATGAATGTATTTGCACTTATGCAATAATATTTCCTCGCGAAGTTGATATTTTTATGTAAACTAACAGACATTAATGAGAGGAAAAATATTAATTTGTATATCTTCTATAAAATAAAGGACTTGTCACTTTAAGAGTCATTTCTGGTCATTTGCTCACTTTTTCTTCATCATGTACCAAGAACCATGACGCTAAGCAATCTGAGTTAATCCAATAGAGAAATACGATTTACTTAAAAACGTAATCCAAAAATTAAATGAAGCCAATTTTCAAGATCACTTCTCTGCAGGGAGGAAAATAAAGTCCACGATTCATTTTTCCTTTAGCTTGCTCAACAAAAGCGGATTTTGCAGAACAAACGATGGAATCGATTCTCCGGGAATCCCATGGGCGAAGAGAACGAATCTGCTGCAGCGGCGAAAAGAGCGCGCTTCGCTTGTTAACAGAGGAGTGCAGTCTTCATCCCCGGGGGGCCAATGAAAGGTGCGCGTTTGCTGACTCCCTGTCGTAGGCCAGGACGAAGAAGAGGAGGGCAGTCGGAATCATAAGGATCAGAAGAAGCAAAGGAAAGAAAAGAAAGGGAAGCGCGGGAAGAGAGCAATCGTCGCTCATAAATTTGAATATAAAAAGAAGCAATCAAAATGTTTATAGTCGACCTCAATGAATTATTCTATGTCGTTGTTAAATAAACATTTTCATCTTAATATTTAAATGGCATTGAGAGTAATGAATTATACAAATGTCATAGCTTTTAGAGTTGGGGGTGGCCCAATTCTTCGTCTTGAATCTCGCCTGAGGAAACGCTTCAGGTCTGGTGGGGCTAGGGTGGTTAGGAACGGGCGAGAAGGAGCGGTTGTAGGGCGAGGCGCATATAACCGTAATTCTTGAGCAGTAGGGGAATGCAGGAAGGGAAACTCTAACACAAGAAAGGTAGTCGCGTTGCGCTTGGCGCTGGTGTGGAAACCACGTCCCTTTCCCTCCGGAGGCACAAAACGCGCTTGGGGGAAGAGAATGCGAGGAGGACCGAGGGGGACATTGAGGGGAAGGGGAGATAAGGGATGAGGCATGATAGATGGCGCCTCTGTTTCTTTCCGTACCTTCGCCTTCTGCACGCCACAGTGGTAACAGTGGATGCGAGTCGAATGGAAAAGGACCCTAGCAACAGACGTTGTCACTTCCTGGAGTAATAGTATTTCCACGATTGAGAGAACAAAAATACATTTTTCCTTCATTGTTTTCCAAAAAAATAAAAAAGTAATAACTTAAGTATGAAGAAGAATAACATTATAGGCTTGCGTGGCTGGAGTCTTGAATAACACCTCGGCTGTACAGGTGATACTGTGCCTATCGATACCCGCACGGCCACGTTATAATGCCTGAAACGTCGGACGCCTTTCTAAATATGGGTGGCTACTCGGACAGACGAGACATGATGATGTCTGCTGTCAATATAATGATGTACTTCCTTATTGGTTTGAATTGTTCAAAACGATATACTAAGAGATGAACGGAATTCTAAAGAGCAAAGCCCTAGGTTTGTGTCATCGTTAAACCTTCTGGACGTACCCATTAACAAGGACCGTAGAAATGGACGCGATTTTATTACGTAACTCACGTTCGATGGTGTCACACAAATTATTCTAAATATATACTTGTGTTCGTTGGTTATACCCAATAAAGTGGTTCAGAGTTCGCGGATCTCCTTTTAGGAGGTCAAAACATTTCGGTGTCGAAGCCAAGACGTTTACTAGTTATGACAAAGGAGATTATCTTTCCACTTGAGTTATAAGACGCTAACAAGGTGTCATATAGTAGAGTTTGCTCCTTCATGGCCTGTCGCGCATCTGAGTTTCTTTAGAAATCAGTTGGCCTAAGTAGCGATTAACTAGAACTCTTGAGAGTCTCCCTTGCTCTCAAGAGCTGGTGCGGTGTCTCGACTCTTACACTGCTTCTGAACACTGAACTCACTAATCTGCTCTCACTGCAACCCCTCCGTCGACTAATGACTTTCATTCTCCTCCACATGCAACCTAATCCTCCATTCACCAGTTTCTTATTCGCATCTCTGCGATTCCTCATTTCGGAGCGTTTTAGTTCACACTTATCGATTTTCTTTAATTATTGTGCAACAAAATAAAGAAAATAATGCTATTTAATAACGGTTCATTATACATAGGTTTCTGCAACGTCATTAGTATCATCAAAATATACTCTCGATCTCAGAAAAACAATTTCAATTTGCTTAAAAAACTTGATTATATTTTTGAGTCGCTGTACGTAGACGAGACAGTAACATTTCTGAAGACCAACTTATGATATGGTTATTAATAAGTCTTCGGTATAATAGTGCTCAAGATCAAACATTTCAAAACACGAAAGTAAAATGTAAAATTGAAAATATTTCCAGAATAAATTTGATTAATTTCATTTAGTTTATACACGAATGTAAGGAGGAAGATTTTATTATTTTCGTAAAACTAAATATCTTATTATATGAATTTTAACTTTTTCCTCTACTTTCTTATCAACACAAATATTAATATAGTGTTCGAACAATGTCTGTTGAGAATCTAATGAGAACTAATGAGAATCACTAAGTCAAGTGTTCTGCAAGAGGAAGTTTTAAAGTTACGTCGGAACACGTGTGTGGCCCATTCAATCACGCGTCTACCTTGACTCGCCCAGCAACCCACGCGCCACGCAGCCCTCCGTTTTTTTCATTCTTCACTCCCTTCCTCCCTCCCAGTGCCACTTGGACGCACGTGGAAGGGCTGCAGCTACCCCCTACGTCGTTGTGCGCCTGCAGCCACTCATGAGGCGCATCGGATGTGGAGGGTGCAAGAGGGTTCAACATTGGAGGGAGGATAAACGAAGGCCTTGCTCTTCGCGTGCGACTACTGTTCCCGTGAATTGTATCATGTTTACTTTTGAAAAAAGTACAATCTGATTCATTAGGGTATTCAGATATGCTAACACGATTGTTTGATTCCATTTTTTATTAGATGATAATAAAAGTGTGGGCGTACCGTTGGGATTATCCCTATCTTCATCTATTAGGTTATTCGTCCATCGGAAAGCTGGAAGGAAATTCATTAAACCTAAATAATACAAACCCAAATCTTTAGGACTCCGAAATTCAAAAGGATTCGGAAATATAAGAAACTATGTCTAATCAAATTAATTACACCTTAAAAAGGACCTCACTAGAAAATTACGAAGTCGTTCCCCATAAAAACGTTACCATTGTCATGATCAATATAAAATCGTGTAAGAGCACTTTTACTGTTTTCGTCTGGTAATATTTTGCTTCTTTCGGGTTGTGTTTCAAATAATTCATTTCAAATTAATTCCTTTTTATTCGGAGTTTTGTTTTCGTCGTACAAATTAACGAACTGTTACATTTCTTCGGAGGTTTCTTTCGAAAATACGGGATCCCGGACCGAAGAAAATGGGGACCCCATGAATGGAAAAAAGTAATCGAACATAAAGGTGAAGTGTTTGATATGTGTGTCGACAGAGAAATTGTAGTGCAATGACATTAAAGATTGTCGATTGCAAACATTAATTTTTACAATTTCACCTATTGTGGCTCGTTACAGGCGTTTGTATATTGCTTCGAGTCCCGCGAACTTGAGCAAATGTAGGGAGACAGGATTCCGAAAATGTCGAGTTTTATGGTAAGGGTTGAGTTATTCACAAACCACAATGTTTTACTACATAAAACTCTAATTAAAGTTCTAATACGAGACAAGAGGACGCCGTATTATAAGTGCTTGTTAAAAATGACATAAAAATTGAGGAAATGAACACGTAGAAGAGAAGAAGAGAAAATCCTATATGCCTCGGAGATATAAGGAGTTACTTACAAGTAAAATGTTAACACTCTCAAGTATAAAGGGTTATAATGTCTCATACCCTCTGAAGTAACGGGTAACTTGTTACTTGTGATCAGCGCTTACTTTCTTTTAAAAATTTTGCACAAAAATTAAACATTTTTTGCCAATGCTTGTGCTTGAGCTCTCATTTACCACTTTTCTCTCACACGTTTATTTTTTTATTTGTTTGGCATCAACAATATTGTGTAAGAGTACGGTTCACGAATCAATAATAAATTTATTGTCAAAAAAGCAGTACAAACTGCTTATGACCACGTGGAGGATCTCCGGAAGCAATCAAGGGACCATCCCATCAATTCCGATCAAGGGCCCTAAGGCAGAGGCGGATTCAAAAATTTCAGCAAAAATTCCTAGATAAGATGAAAAGTTAGCTACGAGTAATATTACTTATAGAATGTCAATATGTTTGTAATTGAACGCGAAAAATATAAATGTACAAATTATTATCGAACTACAGATTATTCTGAGTATAGTGTTTACAAATCATAAGAATTGAAATGATTTATTGTTACAATAAACACGCCCCTAGACAAAGCCTAGAGAATGCCTAGAGAAAGCCTAGACAAATCATATACGTATTTCAAGCAGTTTCCATTCCACTTTAGTTAATAGTTCAACAAATTAATTTAAAGACAATGTTCTGTTTGATCAGCAGAAAATATTTAGAGATTGAAAAAGGGATTGAGTTACATCTAATTTCGTACCTTCGGGACAGAAAAGAGCAGGATGCTACTAAAGTATGCGGGTTCCTCATTTTTTTACGTTCCTCACGATAAGACAAGAAAAGTCTGTACTATCTTACTACATTATCGTACATTAAATAACCTAGTGAAATAAACAATTTACAACTTACGACCTTTTATGGACGAAAAATATTTATATTTTCTGTGAAGAACTCACAACGTTTCGACATGGATTTAAGTCGTCGTCAGGTGGTTGTTACGATTATTGTTATTATTTTTTATTACTTGATCATTTATTATTTATTTCATTAGTATGTACTATCAGTTCTACCAAATATTAGTTCAAATGTCGGAAAAAATTCTAATCACACGTTTGTCTAGTAGTTTGACCGCATCTTTTTCAGTTACGAATGACGTTTTAGGAGCCATTGTTACTCATAACCATATTTTCCCACCAACTTTTTAGTTTTAATCTAACTTAATTAAGGTAAATAACATAAAAAAATAACATACGATTTATGTTATCAGCAATTTCAATTAACTGAAAAACGCTATAGCGATTTAGTTTAATTTGCAAAACCTCTTTCTAAGGTAAAAATCACCAAATATAAATTGTTCGTCTGGAATGATCGTAAGTCTTAAATTATTTATTTAATATCAAATACATTGGTCCATTTTTCTCTCTTTGCTAAAGGGGAGCGACTACAGACACCCCAATCGAATTCTTCTTCTCGTTATTCACATTGCAATGCCCGTCGATGGTCTCGTGGTGACTGAGCTGCCGTTGTCATGGCGACGGCGCACCATTTCTGTTTTCATTGCGGTTTGCGGGTGCGGAAAGTGTAGTGGCGAACGACAAGGCAGCGTACACGGATTGGGGAGACAAGTGCCTTTGTTAGTGGACAACCACTGTCGCGGACTGTTGCCCACAAATTTTCGCTCAACTGGAGATTTTGTCCAAAGAAATCTGTATAACTAAAAAACATAATTGTCTAAATTTAATTTAATTTAATTTCCTATTTTTCGGCTCAATAGACTCCTTAGGTATCTTTTTTGTAAAAATGGGTATTAAAAAATCAGGTCGTATGACTATAATGTAAGAAAATGTAGTGATATTAAAATTGTTTTAAAATCATTTCTTTCGCGAAACTGATTCCGCAAATCTCTTATTTCATGACTAAAAAAGTTATGTTGTATCTTGAATGGGTACAGTATAACTCCTAGAATGACCAATTAATGAACATTGGTATTACAAACATTTGCTACGAATATAGGCATCAAAATCAGAAGATAACAGAGAATTATAATTGCACACGAGATGAAAAACAAAATATAAAAACAAGACATGAATGAATCAAGTTAAAAAACATTGAAGTCAACCATTTCGATTAACTGGAAAAAATTATAGCGATTTAGTATAATTCCCAAAACATTTTTTCCCTAAGTAAAAATCTTTAATTTTTTCACATTTCTAACACAATCAAGGTGTTGCATATGTTTAATCGATACCTTCTACGACAGATGCCGGGATAAAACTACTACACCGCGGAAGTGACTATATTCTTAAAGTATTAGTGAATTTTGAAAATCACGTCAACTCTATATATTGAAGAAACTGACCGACTACATATTGCGTTGCCATGCTATGACAGTCTCCAACTCGTGAGGGGTTAGGTTAAATACAAGAATATGGATTGTGTATAACTCGGGCACTTCTTCTGAGTCTATAAGTATTTGACAATCCGGGGCATCGCGTCATAGGGGGCAGAACTACCAACAATTTGGAGATCATTCTGTAGTTTTCTTCAGGGCAATGAACGAGTAAAACATTATTTGTTGTCACTGACTGCTATGAGGATTGTCGCATTAGAATAGTCAGAACTTAGTAGTTCCGTCTTCGAAGGAAATCGCGGTTTACGCTGAAACGATGACTATCGAGTACGACGCATATCGGTTTTTCACTTTTCTCAGTCAATGCTTCTCTTATAAATCTACAAGTTTACTCCGAAGAAGTGCAGATATTTATTACTCGAGGAATTCAATGTGTCGCATGTAATCTCATGATTACTGTCACCCAACACTGAAATCCAATCATCCAACACTCTCGCACAGCAAGAAAACGTCCACATACGAATACGAATAAATAAACATTGACATTAGACACGCCAAGGATACGCTACAGACACCTACCCACTTCCGAAAGTTTCCGACCGATGGCGAGGAGTCGCGTTCCAAATTATTTATACAAAATGTTTCTCAGCCATCTTGTAGCCTTTGCCTCCATGAAGGTACTTGTTGTTGACGAGCCCTTAAAGTCCCACACACACAAAAAATGAAGGTATTATACTAAGATTTTTAGGAGTACATTGGTAAAATTGGGAATGTTAAGATACAAGGATACGGCGAGAGAGAAGAATTACAGCTGCTTCACTAGAGACTGACAAATGTATTACGAACGTAAAGAGAAGGGCTTTCGAAACAACCCAAAGAACTGAAAGTATATCGGCGCCCTGTAAAGACATTGTTGACAACGGAGCGATCTTCGAAGTTCAGTTCATAATTAAATGAAAAAGGTTCGACGCGACGTGCCCCAGATAGAGAGGAGAAAGTATAGTATTTCCTGTTTTAAATATAACACACACACACATTATTGTTAAATACGACAAATAAATAAAATATACATTATCGTTAGTCTGTTGTCATCGACAAAATAGTCAAAACACGTGTTTGAAAACAAGTCCCAAATAAACATACCGCTGGGTAGGTTGAAAAAAAAAGATATGTTGGATCGGTTGAGGAAGGTATTAAAAAAAAAAAAGCGGTCAAACGATCCAACCGACAACATAACTTTCTTTTTCAACATACCCAGCAGAATGTTTTAACAATTAAAACAAATCACTTGACTTTTAAGACTACGTGTGTGAGATTACGGACCATATAGCTTGTTCTTGACATACGTTTGACATTGCAGGAGCGAGCAGTCCTTCGCAGCGTACGCGAGCGGCATGCCGTGGCTAGCGCTGCCTTGGGTTGCGGAACAGCGTCGCAGAGATCTCGCTTCGCAACTCGCCGTCGCCGGCATCCCAGCTCTACTTCTGCTCAACGCCGCCACGGGCGCCATAATCGCACGCGACGGACGCGCGCTCGCTCTCGAAGATCCCCAGGCGTTGGTACGAACTTAGCGTCTACGCATGCGCGTGGCAAGCTGATTCATTCAACTAACGGAGAAATCCCCATTAAGCGAGAAAATTCTTTTCTATTTCGTTAAAACAAGCAATCGTCAGTAATTGAGCAGAGACGAGGTAGAAGATTATGTGTATGGAAATTAGCTGGCATGTGATAAAGGATACCGAAATCCACATTAATAGACATATAGATGAAATTATCATGTACATTTCAAAAACTAAAACTTGTTCAATGGTTAAAATTATTTAGTATATTCAAGTTATTGGGAGGGGTGTGTGCTCATCCGTGTATCCATCACAATTCCCTTTGTAAAAAGGATACGCACCTTTGTAAAACAAAATTTCATTTTTTAAGGTAAGCGTGGTTACATTATTTTCCAGGTTATCACTTTAAAAAATAAAAAAACTTTGAAACTAATATATAGATGGAAGATTCTCGAAACAAATTGGAAATGAGCGATGCTCATGACTACAACTGTTGCCAAATTCTTAAATGTGATTTATGCATCTATGGAACATAATGCTTTAATGAAGGATTCGCCAAATGTCGAAATACATAAAAACTCCTCGGTAACACTGTCTTTAATATTCATGAAAAGTTCTCTAAATATAGGAGAAAATAAAGAATAGACAGATGAAGCGGATTTGAGATATGTTGATCTTTATTGGTATTGTGCTGTTTCAGGAATTTCCTTGGTATCCCAAATTAGTGGAGCTCCTGACTGACCGAAATGCAGCCAAACTCCAAGAAAATCCAGCTATTATTTTGTTTGTTGGTAAGTCTTTTGGAACTTTTGATAGTCAGTTGTGGAAAAGATAGGTGCTGTATTATACATGGTCCACATTTGCCAAAATTATGGAACCAATATAGCTTCTTCTTAAGAAATATTTTCCCCCCATGGGATGGAATGAAAAGCAGGTCTCATGGTGTGAAAAATTAGCCAATTCATGAATTAAATAAAAATATGATGAATAGCAATACTATTAAATAGCAAGTGATCAAGATTTTTCGAAATAAAATTATACCGAATTCTTTTAAGAAATCAACAAATTATTTGTTTTATCTGTAATTTAAAAACTTATTATTCTATATATAAGGTGACCTCTAATTCATATTCATACGGTGTCCGACCTGAATGTTTTCAAACTTCCAGGAGAGAATCAATGTATAATCCGCGGTACATAACTCGTGCTCTGGCCGCCGAGCCGAAAGTGAGGGTGCGGGGGTGAAAGAGGAAGAAAATAAACACTTTTCTGAAAACATTTGGCTCGGAGTGAAGGGCCTACTAATCCAGCGCATACCTTCCGACCTTACCCACCGACTACCCAAGTACGACGAAGGAGCTGTGAAACGGTTTTCGTGAAAAGTGCGACCATCCTGCCCGATTCGCAGACCAAGACATATTTTGCTGCCTGGCTAGTAGCTGCCGGGGGAGAGCGGGAGTTATGCTGAGCGCCTTATACCAAGACGACTCAGCATCATATAGCAATGTCGAGTAGGAATTGCTTTTCCAATGTGGTTCTGTAGACATAAAATACAGAAAGGGCGAGGACAAAAAGCAAGAGAAATGCGTGATTATTACCCATTACATAAAAACAATGTAAGCTTTATCGTAGATGAAATACGTTGACATCAGAGGACGTGTTCGAACAGACGGCGTCCATATGTGATGCAAGGGCTCATCTACGCCACACGGAAGTAGGATATTCTCGAAGAAACCGAGCGTGACCTGAACTTCCCCTGCAGTCGATACAATGCGCATAATAAGGTCCTCGGCGCCAAAAGTGATTTGACGAACACCAGAAGAAGTCAAGCGATCAAGGTGGCTAATTCAATGGAACACAGCCACTGGATCATTTAACACCCTTTCTGATACAAGATTGTACTTCAACTTTGTTACCGATTGCTTTTCTATTTATGTACAATGAGTAATAAAAAAGCTTCTTCTTCTACTCTGTCGTGTCTTTTTTTGTGTCTTATGCCTACGAGAATAGTAGCTACCGGGCCAGGGAGGCATTTCCGATTCGGCAGTGCTATGTGATGTCTATCTGTACCCCATCTCTTCTGGAAGTTAATTATATTTAAGTTACAATTGTTGAGCTTATAAGATTTCCCAAATTCTGATCCATCACCCAAAACTCATCCAATTTTCGCTATTGTTATTGAATATGTCGGTTAACTGTTGCAGAAGGGTGCGAGGAGGAAGTCATGCTCGCGGAAGCGGCATTGCGACCTGTAGCTGAAGCCTACAGAGCACAGCACGAACCTTCAGAAGACGACGACTATCTACATTTCTTCGTCGCCTGTGACGTAAGATTACACTCCTACTCCCTTTTATATTCCTTTTCTGACATTCATTAGGACATGAATTACCAAGATTAGCTCCACCGTCTAGTGGGCAGGACAAGGGAGCTACTTGAACTGATAGGAAATGTTTTGGAAACTATTGCTACAATGTTTTATAGCCTAGGCAGTGATGTGCTAAATCTCAGAGCACTGCCTCGCAAAATTTATTGAGTGGCCGAAAAGCGGGTCCAAAGATGGAATGTGAGGCGCTACTGTAGTCAGGGATACACTCCAGCACTGATGGCTAATATTACACACTGGTACTAGAAATATTACATACTGTAGCAATGACCTACGACATGAGGCATTACTACGTTCTATCTACAACTAGTATCAGTATTACTTAGGATCTATCACGTAAATGTACTAGTTTCCGAAACAGTTCCTAGCGGTTCAAGTACCTCAGTCGTCAGTGATACTGATTATATTGAATTCAAGGTAAATGGAAAGCATTAAAAATTCACGTAAACTATTTGACGCGACAAGAGATCAGATTCAATACAATGGGCAATCGCTCTCTCACAGCTTTGGATAAGTGGCCAGTCATCCTTTAGGACACGATATTAGCGTAAATATTTAAGTAGACCTATTTTAAACCCGGGGTCATGCTAACCCTCACCGGTCATAGTGCAATAGAGGGTACTAATTTACACAATATTTGAAGAGATCTCGAAAAAATATATTTTGACCCCTTCACAAACAAGAAAGGATTTCTTCCATCTGTCAGTGTTTTCCGGGGAATAATACATTTTCCGTCGGGAACTAGGTCTGAAGATCGCCGTCATGCAACCGAAGGGGTCTTAAGCACCATGGCTGCGTGAGATGGACGAAATCCTTTCTTGTTTGTGATAATCAGTCGAATTTTGACCCTTAAAAATCTTTTAGGGGTCTAGTTCTACATATTCGAGAAAGAAAATTTTCTCTTCTTTTTTTATGTTGAGCATGGAGTATTTGTATATTATGGCCGTCATTGTTCTTCGCGTGTCATGTGGTTGCAGGGCCCCGCAGGCGATGGCGTGCGTGCAGCTCTCGCGTTGGAGGACGTGGTGCCGCTTCTCGTCACTGTCGACTTGCCATGTGGACGGCTGCACGCGCTCGATGCGGACGTCGATGTGAATGCCGATTCCGCCGCTGCTTTCGTCGCAGACTTCCTGCGCGGAGAGCTGCCTCCGTTGCCGCTACCACCGTTAGCCATTCCTCTCCCCACGCCATTGCTCTAAGTGCACGCTCCAGCCATCGACAGTGATTCACATGGAACTGTAAAGGGTTTACCTCGCCGTCCAAAACAGGATAAGAATATAGGTGTGGGACTGAACTCATATTTCAGTTTCGCAAGAACAAGAAGGGATTTCGAGACACTTGGTGCATTTATGGTGTAGCAGAAACACGAAATCACGTGTATATCTTCTCAAGAAACAGTAGTCTGTGTGCGATTTCCTACATTCCTGTGTTTCCTTGTGGATAAAAACACGAATCTTAGAAAGTCAAAAACTAAGAATTCTAAAAAGTGAACTAAAATATACTGATAGAGGTATATTCTAGAGTTCCGCACGCAATGTTCAAAAAGGATTATCTCTTTACTCTTGAATGAGAATATGCCTTTGGAACAACATTTCCAAAACTGTTTCGTGGATTTCGGAGTCCACGATAGTAAAATAAAAGATTTATAAATGCTTAAATTTAGAATTACTTTTGATGTACATTCAGTATTGTAAAATGTATGTTTTACTTGTGCAATACAGCACAATAATGTAAGGAATTCGGTACACGAAATATTAAAAAAATGACAAAATCTGGTGTATTGAGTCACATCAAACGTTGTTATTAAATATACAACACATGGACATAACCCCCCAAATTCACGTAAAGAAAGTGAGAAACGGTTGCAAAATATCTCTGAATGGCATGATATTATTGTTATTGATGAAAAAGCAAACAGCTTTAATGAATATATGGAATGGGCAAAATAAACTGGCCAGGAAAATAACTATAATTCTGACAGCGAATTGACCCTTGTTAATGAACAGAAGAAATTCTGAAACGAGCACTAATGACGTCGATGCAACAAACGGTTGCCTCACATGTCTGTGCATGGTCTGTCCCGAGTTCTTTGCTGTGTCATTTCGTTTTTGTGAGAGATGCAGAACCTTATGTCCTGAATCTGTTTGTGGTTTAATCCATTTGTGGATCGACTCACAGGAGATGAACGACTATGGATAAAAGTATGAAGACTTTCACGGTCAGTCTCATTAAATAAAATGTCCTTCGGGTTTGAAAGACGTGTCGTCATTTCTTCTTTCTTGTCAGACGTTTCGCCCGCATGCGGCGAGAATCCTCAGTGCTTACGTGGTCGTAACACACGGGTCGAGTTGCTAGCAACTGATATTTCAGCTGGTGACACCCTGCTATACATAGTAGAGCGGGCGGTGACGTCTGTGGGCAATACGACAGTGGCGCTAGGGGAGGTCGCCACCGGCGCCGAGTTAGCCCCGCCGAAGCATTCCCGCCGGTCATGTCGTCACCCGGTGCATCATATGTAGCGACAAGTTGCTCAGCTGTCGGCTCGATGACCTCACCTTAGCCGCCACTGGAGGGCTTACGTAGAACACGCCGAAGGGCGGAATGCCAAACCTTACGTAAATTAAGACCTTCTTGTTCTTATGTTTGGATATTTCTATTGCTTCGATGTAAAGTCGACAAAAATAGTGGGAAGTAGATAATAGAGTTGTGTTGTGGAACTCGAAGTCGTGGTCTGGTTGTAGTGCGCGCTCAGCCACCGCGGTCTTATCAGTCTGACCGAACCGACAGTTTCTCCTGTGTTCTGTAATACGAGTACGTACACTGCGCCACATGAGCAAGGGATTCTATACCCGCCAGCGGAAGTAAGAGGATCACTGGGATCTTTAGAAGGACGGAGAAGGTTGTGGATCTTGGTAGTTGGAAGAAAGATACGTTTCATGTTATGTTTTCTACATATGCGCCCTATCCGATCTCTGATGCCTTGAATATAGGGTAAATAAACAATATTTATCTTATTTCCTGTGCCCCGAGGGCTAGAGTCGCGTTTTCTGTTGGTGCGTAGCATCCTCCGCACTCCCGTGTTGGAATTGGCCTGTAAGGTCAAAGTAATATGTTCTAGTTCTTTGATTAAATGTTGCGGCTCACTGATACGTGCGGTACGATCCCTGAATGTATTTATCATTGACTGCTTGTGACTGGGGTGATGATTAGAACTTTTATGTATATAGCGGACAGTGTGTGTCGGCTTCCGGTATACTCTGTGTCCCAGTGAACCATTTCCGTCACGTGAAACCAAGAAAGGTAATTGTCCATATTTCTCTTTTTCCATAGTAGACTGGATATGTGGGAGTATGTTATTGATATGTAAATGGAAATACGATAACGCCTCCTCGCCATGGCTCCATACCACAAACGTGTCGTCAACATACCGGTACCAACATATTGGATTTTATGCGCAGTGTTACGAACTGTGGTCTCAAAGTGTTCCATGTAGTAATTGGCTATGACCGGGTTCGGGGGGCTTCCCATGGCCACCCCACCCTCTTGTTCGTAGAATTCATTGTTCCACTGAAAATAAGTTGTAGTTAGTACATGACGGAATAACTTGATTATGTCTTCACTAAATTCTTTCTGAATCATGTTCAGGGTGTCTGTAAGAGGTACCATTGTGAAGAGGGATACAATATCAAAACTGACTAGAATGTCGCTTGGTTGCAGGGTCAGATTAGCTGCTACGCATGTCTCACAGTTTGATAAATCGAGCACAGCGCTGATTCGATGTTAACGGTGGCCATTTTC
This sequence comes from Laupala kohalensis, assembly GCA_002313205.1. Taxonomy (NCBI): domain Eukaryota; kingdom Metazoa; phylum Arthropoda; class Insecta; order Orthoptera; family Trigonidiidae; genus Laupala; species Laupala kohalensis. Next base: position 372,445 of record NNCF01126978.1, read on the forward strand.
ACCTTTTTCTGTGATGGGCAATTCTCCTGTTCTTTAACAAAGGTCAATTCCACGTCCGTTTTATAATTATTTTCCGGGCCAGTTTCGTTTTGCCCACCCTGTAATATTGCATACTGCACTTAGACATTTTAAAATTTAGGACACAAGTACAATCGGAGTTTACTTCAATCGGAGAAGACATGGAGAATCACAGAAATATTGCTACTTTTCACACGTAAATTTTTTCACCTCTACGAGAAAATGTATCACCAGTACGAAAAAATCGAATGCAGGTCGCAACTCTCACCACAAAAACATTGGTTACGAACGAAAGTAAAATATCTCTTGCACAAATTGCCAAACTAAATAACAAAATTAAATTTACACAAAATATGTAATTATTTATAAATGTGCCAAACAATTCATGCGATTAGCGCGGCGAACTACTAATTTCTGAAGCATAGAAGTCTCCGTGGTCGTGTATCAATGTTCATTAGTGGCCGTTCTACAGATTTCATGCAAGGAAAACGACGTTTGTGAGGACTTTTCACTTAACACTGTTTTACTACTGGGTTATTTTAATATTTTATAGGATTTTTTTTCATTTCCTTTATACGATGAACATTTTGAAGCCTTAATGTTTCTTTACTGCTATGAATTAGAAAATAAATTACCATGGTAAGACCGTGACCTCGAAAAGCATGGGGCCAGGCCGGGGACACACGATGCTGGCGAACGCCGTAACTCGTGAGGGCGAAAGGATGTATATTTAGCACTACATTAAGTAAATTAACATTATTTCTGTCTTTCAGTCGTGGAAATAGATTCCCGTAAGAAATGGCGTTGGAACGTTTGCTTCGCCACAGATGGAGAAGAAAACGCTTTAGAATTAAGTGCGTGTATTCCGTTTTACAAAATGAAACATCTAGAAAGTGTATTATGTTCTCTTTTTCTTAAAAGTAAACTAAAGGGTGCTCACTGCAAAAGTGCAGGAAGGGTTACGGTAGCATGTGACTGCGAGGCTACACACATCCGAGCCATGTGTTCGTATCCTCATGTCACAACGCTCCTCTGCCTATTTCAACGGGTAAATGGACGTCTGGGTCACAAACAAGATAAAATATTCGCATGCCGACACTTCACTTCGAGTTGAAACACAGCCAAGTGTAGAAGAGGTATTTGTTTGTATGTGGCAAACACGCAAATACGCGAGCACCGGTATCTGTCCTTTTGTCGGTTTTTAGTCGCACGTCAGAGGACTCAAATAAGGCAATTATTCCGTCAACCGTCCAGTGTGTTAGCCAAGTTTCGCGCAATAGAGCGCGCACGATCGAAACGTTGATACTCTGGTTCTTTAACCTATACTTTTTACTTTCTTATTCTATAATTTTTTTATGTGAACTGGAATAACAAAACTGCAAAGAAATCTTGAATTACATCAAATGTATCCCGTCTATCATTGGTATATACAAACATATTACGCATTTTTGAGTTATTTGCTCGTTTAGTCCATGTGAGGATGGCATGTTTGAGATGTGTTACTAAAGTGCCAGTAACAGACTTGGATCAGTATTCTTGTCCGACACACCGCTCATTGTACTACTCCAAGAGGTGGGCATTCACCCGGACCGTGTGTCCCGGGGGCAGGCGCTGCATTTCTGGCGAAAGACACGAAACCGTGACGCTTATCTTGCCTAATTTAAGACCCGTCTTCGAGGTTGATATAATTCGAGGGCTTTCTTACATCTTCACACATAGTGAATGTATCCATAGCCCATGAACTAGAAATGTGACCCTGAAATCTGGGTAACCTACCCGCCTCGCACTGAGAATCAATGAAGACGAAACTCCCGGCAGATAAGTAAACTAGAACGACACACTTTCTGTGAATAGTTAGATCATAGGAATTTTTTTACCTGTCTGCAGAGGTCTCTTTCACCACATTCAGATGACAAGGACGTCCTGACTTGGTTGACAAGAACGTGCTGCGGTCGTTTTACGTTGTTATTATATTATGTAAATAATATAGAAATATTTAAAAGATACGTATTTAAATCATGCTCCTCGCAGAAATCTTACCCTCTCGTGCCATGACTGGCATTGGCAGTCGATATCCATTACGAATCTAAAAATCAGTAGTTGTCTTAAAAATCAGTATTCAACAATAATACTACGTTAAACGAGTCAGAAGTGATTTTCGAGACCTTCCATTTAAGCGGTTACGAATTTGCGAAGTATGAATTTCGAAATCCCGTCTTGTTGCAGAAAATTAACTACTTTGTATTAACTACCCCGTTAAACCCTATCCTTATGCTTGGCAAAATTTGACTGATGTTTTTAAGCAAGTTCCGTGAGGTGATTACGTCAATTAATTATATTATAACAAACATTAACAGGATAAATAATTCCTATTACAGAAACGAAATTAAAATATTTATTACACAAGGCATTGTATTTACTTACTCTCAACTTGAGGTCTACTTAATGTTATTAGCAGAGGTGGATTTAGGCAAAGGCAATATAGGCAAGTGCCCAGGGGTGCATGATTTTGGGGGCGCCAAAAAATAATAATGAAAAAAGTATAACATTTGAAAAAAAAGTTTTAAAAATATGTATTGCGTTTTTTAATGTTCTCTAAAATATGATTTTCTCAATAATCAAGATGATCAGTAAATTTCTCTACAAATTTAAAACCAAGTTATGTTTTAGATAGGTTTATTGTAGGTTTTTAAATAGTTATAATGGTTATACTTCCTTATACTGTGTAAAACTAAAGAAGAAAAATAATTAAACAAAAAATATAATTACTACTGTGTTATTATATTATGTAAATAATATAGAAATATTTAAAAGATACGTATTTAAATCTACTCTCGAAGGGAACTTATATTTACTACTTCCAAGGGGTGCCAAACTCTTAAATCTGCCTCTGGCAATAAGTTTAGTGAAAATGACACAAATCATTATTTTTAATCTTCCCCTCAAACATCGAATTTCAGTTAAATATTCTGAATAATATTACAAAAAAATTGTTAGTATTTGACTCAACAGGTTGGGTAAATTTAAGCATTTAGAAGAGAGAAGAAATTATTCCATACTCCTTAAGACCTACAGTTCCTTACAAAATGTCAGTCAACTACAGATTTTTCAGTGGTCCTTGAATAGTTAAAATTATTTTCCCATAGTTTGCTCATCTTAACAATAGTGCTCAGATTTGTTACTCAAATCCAGAGTCTTTTTTGGATCCCCATGATTTTTATCCATTGGGGTCAATACATAATTCGAACCCTTCAACCATAGTTTTCTTTGCATGTACATTTTTATCAGTTCTATTTTTTCATATTAGAAATATTTGTGGTTTATAAAAAAACACAATTGTTAATTTACAGAATATTATTACTGAAAAATAATAATTACAATTAATTTAACTATCTCAATATTTGAAAGACTTTCTGGGGCTGTGGACCATTGCACAATATGTAAATATTTTTTTGCTCAGCTTTCTTTTTTGGTTAGCAAAAACATATCTTATCTAATACAATTTGGTTGACCAGAATAATTAATAGGAATGAGTCAAGTGTGCTATCTTATGATTATCTAATTAATTTCATGTCATTCAGCTACATCCAATTGTGTTGATAATGTTCATAATGAGGAAAATTATTTTCTAGCAATTAAAAATTGTTCCTTAAACCAGTAAAAATATTTTTACATGTTCTCAAAATGAAAAGAAATCAAATTTGCAGGCTGCTTTCATGCTCTGTTAATGAGTTTCAAAAACAAGCATGAATACAGATTCTATAATAAAAGTGTTTCATTTGGAATTGACAATCTCTAGAATTCAAAATACAGTGATATGTACATGAATAAATAATTTTTAAAATTTTTAACTTTTAAAAATCAGAGCACTTAAAAATAACATATGATGCAATATTAAAGACTATTTCTTCCTAGCAATTCAAAATTGTTTCCTAAACAAGTAAAAACATTCTGAAAATATGTGAAATTGAGTAATCTTCATGAAACCGTATACATTTTTTAAGTTTTATGAAACATTTCATAATTGAAGTAAAGATTTCTCTCTATAAAATTGTTGAAAATATTGAACAGTGTGTGTATCAATATTATTAGATTATTATGAAATTGTTATCAGGTACACCTTGCCGTCCTCTTTAATGCAACTAGTCATAATATCATTCTACAAAAGGATATGAAAAAAAATTTAATTTTAATATGAATTTTACACTGGCAAATCGATTAATTTTCTTAATCAACAAACTCAATCTAGTTCTCAACCCTAGGTACAAACTAGGTATGATGTAATTTTCTTTTGGATGTTATGTGCATTTTGAATCAATACATGCTTCTGTATAAGAATAGGAGATGTAAGATCTTTACATTTTCTGAAAACTTATACAAACTATTTAAAAATTATGAAATAAAAATTATTTTTTACTAACCAGTCACTTGTTTTTAACAAAAAGATGGGTGGAAAACAAGAACTGAAAGTAGTCTGCTGTTATTGATTAGATCGGACACCTTGATTTTTAACAATGCTTTATTACAGAAAAAAGTCTTATATCCGCAGGACTAAGGTAGGTGATAAAAAACTCAATTTATCAAACAGGGCAAGCTGTCCAACCAAAATCAGTCTTGAAACATTGTCAGGAATAAACATAGCAATCATTCACTTAGGTGAATTTCAGTGGAACAAAAAAGGTAAAGTACACATGCCTGCTAGAAATAATGAGTGAAAGTAAAAATTTGAAACTTGTCTTTAATTTAACCTAACCCAATTAATAATTTACATAAATAAACCTTATCTATTAATTTTTTTAAATATTTCCATAAACAATTTTTAAAAAAATAGGGACTAATCAAAGTGGGTTTGTGATTTCATATTTAGATACCCAATAACTGAGGGTCTTAAAGTAAGAGTTTCTTAAGATGCAATACAATTTTGAAAAAGGTGTAGTGTTATTTGTTATTTAGATAAAAAATTGATGCCTCAAAATTAATAATTAGAAAGGAATGGGATTCTAGAGAAAAAAATTAGCTTATTGACTTCCACATGATCATATGCAGTTAGAAACTAAGGATCTTGATTTTAAAAAAAGGAGACTTTTCTCATGAAGTTTGGTCAGCAAGATTACATAATAAAGCAACACAAACATTTTGGCAATTTTTTTGTCTTCATCAGGGTTAAAAAGGTCATGGTTGGTATTGATGTCATGTGTATTGTGATATCTTTCTCGTTCACATACAAGCCTGATATATGCAAAACAAATTGCCAAAATGTCGGCATTATAATATTATTAATTTTTGTTGCCTGAACCTGATGAAAAAACTCTAAAAATATTATGCGAACAAGCTTTCACTACATGAACTGAAAACCATAAAAAAAGAGGTTATTTTTGTTATGAGACTAACAAATACACCACAGAAAAGATTTAGGAAAGTAATATTTATGTTTATTCTCAACTACACTATAATTAATTTAAAATTATGTAAAACTTGTACCATTTATTCACAACAAAGTTAAATGTCACACATTCATAAAAATATATTATTCACAGGATTTCTATTTACAAATCTAATTATGGTGCTGCCTTATGGATCATTCAATTATAAAGATGCAAGAACATCAGTCGTACTATTACTAAGCATAACATTTCTCTTTTCAAGAAGAAAATCCTTCACTTAACAACACTCTTAAAATGTACACGTCTTCTTTAAGACAAGTTCTCCTCACACACTAAAAGCACATGAAACAGTTTCATTGCAATTGTTTAACAGATGTAATTTACAATAAAAATCATGCTTATTTGAACTTCATTGAATGATTTCATTTTTCAGCTTCTTTCTTCATCTTCAAATAAAATAACTAGGCTTAGAAACCGTCATACATATGTATAAAATCATCTGAAAAAGAAAAAAATATTTTTAACTAAAATACTTTCAAGGAGAGAAAAAAATAATTAAAAACTAACTCACCTTCATCTTAAGAAGATTTAAGAACTTGATGTAAAATCTTGAGCACTAATATATACATTTAAAAGAAAATTTGAAACATTAGTTGAGGGTAATTTCTTTCAGCTTAACAATGATGTTAGTGAATCAAAGAATTTAGGTCTGTCTTCAGTTTTCAACTGAATTACTGAAAAATGAAAATTTCTTGATTAACAAAGATTCATTATGGGACACTTACACAATTAAAACTATTACAATAGTGAACTTACTCGATGTGTCAAAGTAATCCATATTCATCCTTGCATTAATTCTTTCACCAGCTTGTTCAAATGCTTTCCCAAAAAAACTACAAGAAAAAAAATAGAAAATTAATGGTCAGATTGAATGAAAATGGGAGACAGGATCAGGAACTAAACCTGGGATTTCCAGCTTTGTAAGCTGAATTGGTCTTAAGTGAAAAGGAAAGTTATTTACACAGATAGACATTGTTGTTCTTTTAATATGTTTTCAATAGCAGATCAATTCTACTTCAACGTCAAATATGATTTGCAATTTATCTGGTTAGTTCATACATAATAGTAAAAATAACTAAACGTTGGTGTATTTCTTCCCTTAAGACTTGTAGGCCGTAAATATGACTATAAGTTACTTCGGGAATTCAGTGGATTTGCTACATTAAATTATAGTAATAATACATCGGCCACATCATAAAAAGTCAAACTTTTCTTTTGTATATTATGTTTACTTAATATATAACCATATTTCAAACATATTTTTTAAAACATTTATTTCACATATTGCATTCAAGGGTGTACCAAGGATTCTATTTCCAGGTAGGGGATAACACATATATTTTCATTGTACGTTGGCATAACTAGGAATATTTTCTGGGTTGGGCCAGAGACGAGGATACAGTAATATTTTATCTAATATTCATGTTTACATAAAATATCTCTCCTAGGGAGCAGGAATATTAATTGCCATTTAGATTACAGATACTTTTCCTGTGTAATATACTATATGCTAATTGCAATCTATTTAGTTTTAGATACTAATAATATTCATAAATGATTTTGTACATATATTAATAAGTATACAAACAATTTTATTAATTGTATTTTCTTAATGTAAAATTCTTGGTTGGGTATCAGAACTGCCTATGGCGGGCACTGCCCACCTGGACCACCTCCTAGTTACGCTATTATGTATAGTGTGTGTATATGCATACAAATACTTGAAAAAATACAAAGGGCAATTTTCTTTTACTTTCAGGGTGGGGTGGGGGATTGTGGGTAAGGTAGGGTGGGGTGACCACCTTCCCTTCCCCAGATATGTCAATTATTGTGCTGTCACCAATCTATTGAGACCAATTTAATTGATGCCATTTCACCCTCAAACAATGTGAGAATCTTACTTGTTCGAGGATTCATCTGCTACAGGGGGGATGCCCAGCAGTAGGCAAGTACCAAGTTGAGGATCTAGTGGTGCAGAGGCAACCAAAGGTTGTGATGGCGCTCGCCTGCTTCGAGCTGAAACCACATATGCCTGAAGAGCAAACTGAGCGAGTAGAAGCAGTAGTAGGGGGTTCGAGAAGAGATCCACATCCTGCGACCCCTGCACACATCAGATAAACAGAAAAAATTAGAGTAATTGAAATTCAATGTTTATTCTCCCGTACTAAATTTTTATTACATTTCATGACATAAATACTACTAACTTCAAAATCAATGTGTTTTTAATTACTGCAAAGCTTTATACTAGAATCATTAAAACATTTCAGCATTTCACAAATAGTTCACAATCTGCACAAGCTTGCAGGTAAGTTTTTTTTTTGTGTGGGGCTTTAGGGCTCGTCAACATCAAGGTCACTAGAGCCCTTTGTAGTAAGTTCTAATGAAAACATGTATACACGTGAAAGTAAAAATCATTTGAGCAGATGTGAAAGGAGAAAGAAAGTAAGAAATTGTGAACGAATGGAAGTGAATTCATTTGAATGTTTACTGAAAAAAAATAAAAAATTAAAAGGTTGAAGATAAGTTATAAGACTAACTAAAATGAGAATTATTAATCTTTTAAGATTTTTCATGAATATAAAAAATTTGAATAAAAATTGAATGAAGTGTTTCTTTGATAGGTGCATCCCCAAAAAGGTTGTTTACAAAATAAATTTACCAAACAAATTTGAGGAATTATTTATTTGAACAATGAATAAAAATAATCTAAAATGTCTACTATTTGATCTATTTTTACTAATGCATTTAGTATATAAATAATACATTCATTTCCCTGTTCCATTCATGAAATTTTATAATTAATACAACAAAAACAATCACAATAATCTTAACTTCATTTAAAAAGTAAAATCATGAAATACAAACCTCTTGTAGAACTAAATAAAGAAATGGTCCAGCTGAAATGACTTGTCTCATCTCAAGTAATACCTGCACTTGCCTAAAAATAGTCACTAACATGGATTTACACTTCTCTATCCCTTCTTCCAAAACATTTCTATTTGATCTGAAATTACATATTGTTAATTAAAAATAAAAATCAAATATCCACAAATAAGAAAATATAAAAAAGTCACAAAATATTCACTCACCGAGACAAACTGTCTAAAGCTTCCATAAAACTTGTGGTAAGAGTTTTGTCCTTTGGCTGTCGCAGAAATTTTCACATTTAACCGTAACTCATTAACGAGAATTTCAAAATTTCAAATGTAATACACTTACCCGGCACTCTAAATGAGCAATAATTGCATACACAAAATCCGAAGTACTGTATCGACCTCTGTAACCATACTGAAGGAAAAATGCTGTACTCATTATTCTTTCTATGTGATACTTCTCCCCCATTTTCTCCATACTCTGAGGAAACTCCTTCCGCAGCACCAAGTCCATTGATGTGAACTTTTGTCGACTTTGTGCAAGAGGCAAACTAAAACAGTAGGCAGAATTAAAAACAATAGCAATATGGAAAATACAAATACTCACTTTATACCCAATGATGTTACAAAATACAAAAAATTTTTAACCTCCTTAAATAAAAGATAATACCTTATTTATCCAAATGAAGTCCCTTATTTTTGGAGGCAAAACTACGAGAGAGAGAGTGTGAGAGAGAAATGAATGTCTTTCTGTAGGGAAAAGCTCAATCAAATTTCCATGTCAAATGGTAGGTTCTGGTAAGTACAATCAAGTGTTTTAAAATGATAAGCTAAGTGGTGCAGTTTATTTTCTCCTCTTGATATCGCTAGATTCCCATCAACTTCAGCTCTACTTCAAATCTCCTGCTGCTGTGTTATTTCCATGTGCCTCAGTGTAATTTAGAATTCGCAGCTTGAATTTCATGTCAAAGCTTCTTCAATAGTCCAACTTTCGTTGAGTCAAAGAAGAGCCATGATTCTTGAAAGAATCGTGAGTCATGGTGCTGGTGATCGTAATTTCTAGATGACACGGACCATTTTGGTAACCATTTTGAATGAGCAGCAAATTCCGCAATCATTGATTGTCAATGATTGAAGTGTTGATCGCCCATCACAACATTGTTCACCATTTCTTATTGTATCAACGGTTTTCTCTGCATAAAAGTTACTTCTATTGATTTTGTGTTGTTACATGTCTGGTTTGTTTTCGTTAAACTTGTTTTTACTTCAAAACTTTGAATGAGCAGTTTTCCTGTCCTAAGCTCCAAATATAGTCCCACCACAGACATTTCGGATATTTCTTTTAAAAAAAGGAGGAGGAGGAGAGTAGATTTGGGTAAATACAGAAAAAATGTCTAAAGATGAATACACAAATATGTAATTATATTATTTTCACCAATACAGGCTTCCTAAACTTAATTTAAAAAAGCACATGAATGGGATTATAAATTAAATGATATCATTAATGTAGCAAAGATTTATTCTGACTATAACTTAAAATCTCCAAAGATCCATAAATTATCCAGTCGATCCCAAGAAACTGACTTATTTCAGAAGCATTTTTTCCCCCTAGAAAACTCACCCTATCTCAGCTAGCAGCTCCCGCATTTTGTTCTCTCCTCTCAAAGTCCACAACCGAAGGTTGGTCGCAGTGTAGCGTGAGTAACGTAGGCTGGCCTCCACCGTCCAATGGCGGTACAATGCCAATTGCAGGCTGAGTAGTTAAGGAAATAATCACAAGAAGTAACTCTCAAATAATAATCCAAAAAAATCTACATAATTACATAATTAGTTATCTAAAACCTTTGTGGAGTAACATTCAACAATCCCAATAAATCAAAACTACCACAACAATTATTTATCATTTTGCCACTCTTTTCCAGTCTCCTTAAGGGATGTGTATAGTATTCTAGTCTCCTTAAGGTATGTATATAGTATTCAATACTCCAGATACAAGAACATTGGAAGCTTAATAGATAAAAATTGAAATTTACCAACAACAAATACTACACATCATCATTCTACCAACCATTCTAAAATCTAAAATTATCAAAAAGTAATGTCAGTTTCTCATATATTTTATGACATTATCGGGTAGTAAGACGAATTTAAAAAAATAAATTATTCATTATTCAAGCTTCAATATTTGTATTAGAAAATAAATCTACTAGCACATATAATATAAAAGGTAGTATACCAAAATAACGTCTTGCTAAAGAAAGAAATTAGGGAAATTATATCTTGTTCAGTCCTTGCTTTCAAAATATTCATATACACTTAACACCGAAACACTCCCCCCCCCCCCCCNAAAAGAAAATGAGATGTCTTATTTCGAATACAGCAAAATATATGGGATCCGGAGATGGAAAATCTTTATAGTTTGCACATGGGAATCAAGACATCGAGGCATCATGTACTTTGGATTATCTTGCTCACAGGTAACCTACATGTGGAGGAGAAAATGTGACAACTTTTGCCATATGAGAACCAAAGTCTCTAGCACGATTCCCAGTCTGCCTACTTTTACTTTACTATATAACCTGTGTTGATGCTCAAAGGATACTCTTTTCCAAATGTGATGTGAGGAGCTGTATGAGCTGGGGTTTCACTATTATCCTGTTCGCTTCCTTTGCTCTGAGACAGACGCACAACGTGTTTGTGCAACTCAAGCGCTTGTAGCAGATACTTTGGAGTTTCCACACGACCCAGCAATATCTGCTCTTGTGCACCAACTAATGCCCACCATAGAGTATCAATGCAGTCTCTCGATAGTCGCCATGCAGTTTCAAATGCCACCACAGCACTCTGAAAACACAATTTATTTATTTATTTATTTTGTCTTTTGGTGAGGTTCAGGCAATGAGGTCTGATCTTCCACCTAACCATTACACTTGGGAGAGGGAATTGGGAAGGAGAGATATTGGGTTGCTGGAGAACTTATGGTACTGAACTGACATTTGTCTGGAGTAGGTGAAGGAAATCCCAGCTGAAAACCTTACCTAGTCCAGCTGAGCAGGTGTTGAACCCATGCTCTACTGCGCAGCAGGATCATGGAAATGAAGACGCTACCACTAGACCACCGCTGTCAGCACAATGGTAATTTTAAAAACTTATCTTTACCTTCTCATTAGGAAATCAACACACAAATTTTTACAAACAAATTCAATTTTTGCATTGAAGCTGCTGGATGGAAGCTGAAAGATTAGAACAATCGTAAACTATGCCGTCTCCATGTTAGTTCTTTTAAAACTTTGAAATGGTTGGGTCCGGTAAGTATAATCATAAGGATTTTAAAATGAAATGCTAACCAGTGCAGTTCCACTTCTTGAAATAGCAAAATCCACACAACTCTAATTAGAATTCTCATGCTGATGTTTTATTTTCATGTGTCTGAGTATAATTTAGAACTCGCAGTTTGAAGTTAATGTCGAAGCATCTTCGATTGTCTAACTATTGTTGTGAGGAAGAAGATCCATGTGTCTTCAAAATTGTGTGTCACAGTCGGTAAGCTGATGGCAATTGGTCATTCCTAGATGACATGGACCTGTTTGGTTTCCACTTTGAATGAGTGTCAAATCCTGCCATCATCAATCGATGTTCTTTGTGTTATGTTACATGTACAGCTTGTGTTCGTTTAACTCATTTTCACCCATGAAATTTTGAATTAGCAGTATTCACATCATATATTCAAAATATAGTTCCCCTCAGATTTATGGGAGATTTTTCCGGGGGGGAGGGTGAGGGGGAACTACCTTTAAAAAAAAGTGCTCTTGCTAACTAGGAAAAGCTATAAAGTAACAGAATAAAGAGCAATCCAAAAATACAAAAGGAAATTATACAAGAGTCACTAGCATAAAATATTGAAACATGCTTCCATGAGGAAATTATTAATTAAAATTTTTGCAATAAAATAATCAAGATTCCACCAATCAAAATAATATCACAAATAGGATTCTTGAACTAAATGAAATAATTTGTGTGAAACCCTGTTACAAGAGGTTCTAGATTACAGTAGACAACATCAGAGGTCCCAAGAACAAATGTATAGAAACAATCCATTTATTATATAACATAGCCATTTATAAGAGATTACCACTTATAGTGGACAAATATTTCTCCACAGTAAAAACCGATCCCCATGCTAGAGACAAGAAATTTTTTTGAGAAAATTCAGAGAATATTTCAACTGAATGTGTACAAGAAATGAAAATGCAGGACTTCATCTGCTATGGATGGATGAGCAGTACTCCAATAGCTTTTCTACATATACTGCCAGGACGGGATCCGGTACGGTGTTAGTCAAATGATCGCTGCAATCAAACACTCTTTTTCTTACATTTTTTTGTGGCGGCATATTTTATATTTACCCAGAATAATTTTCCCAAAAATGAATGTTTGTTTGAGTGTATTAATGGGGCCTTACTATTCTTCTTGTTTAATCATGGCAAACATCATTTTCAATGTAATAGTGTAACTTTTTTATTTTTAAAAGAAATATGACATCTAAATGGAAATGACTGGTGGAAAATTAGTAAATCTGCCAAATAGAGCTATATAAAAATAAGTACTGGGATGATATGAAACCATCCTAATTCAATATAAAAATGTTAAGTCAGGTTCAACTTGTTAAAATCCCATTTATAAGAATTCCTGCTCATAAGAGACAAATTTCTGTTCTCCCTAGTGTCCTTTAAAAGCATTTCACTATATTTAATTAACATAGTAATTATTATTGCTCAGTAATAATAATAAAAGAGTGGCATTTCCTCCCAAAATAAAACTGATTCAACAAATAGGGAAAACATTTAATATCTACAAAGAAAACAAAAAAACAACAACCAACAAACAATCTAGTGTGCACTACTTAACTTTACAATTACAATTCATAACAAAAAACTTATGGCACTAAACACCCTACATTACACTAAAAATTTACGAGAACTTCAAAAAGAAATCAGAATATATCATAATTATTCAACTAGATGACATATTTAAAAGATCAAATGGTTTCAAAATATTTATCATCACATTAGTACGCTCCTGAATATAATATCTGCACATAGAAGTACAGATTGCATGAATTATCTTCTACCTTAAACCTATTGCCTCATAGGCTAAAATAAAAACAGCACCTACACGAAAACTCATTTTAGTGCAATAAATTTTTGCTGTATCTTGAAAATAGCGTGATGTATAGGAATACGATTTAGCAATTAACTGACCAATCAAAATGTTTCCGTGCATATTTTCAAAATTTTGAATTTTATGAAACCAGAAGTCAAATGCAGTGTGTAAATGAAGTCAGTATGAACTGTTCAGAAATAGGCTTCTATTCCCAATGTATCCACAGTCAAATCTCAAGTTTGGTTTTGATGCATCAATTTGTTCATGAGTTATCAGGGGAACCAAATTCTTAACATACATACATACATACATACACACACACACACATGATGTTGGACATCAGAACTCTCCTAAATGCAATAATGAATTCACAATATGGTTTAAAGATATATACTAACTGATCGTCCACAGTAGTTGTATTGCATGTAAGTGAAGAGCAGCTGGTTTCGATTTTCCTCCCATTGCCTACGCTCTCTTCGCCGCAACATTGCCCGCTCTGCCCGCTGGCGCCGCCGGTCCTGCCGGTTACCTTCATCATCTGATTCTCCCGATGACTCTTCTTCCTCTGACTGCAATATACAAGATAATATATTATGTCAATATGTGTATAATAAACACAAATTTATAGAACATGTTTGAAAACCGATAGTAGAAATATTTTGGTTTTAGTACTGATAATTAATTTCAACAAGTTCGAACACCAACTTGTTCTGCAGGTTTCTCATTTCTGCAGATTCAATATATTTCTGGGGACTCAAAATTTGCACCAATTTTATGACACCATAAAATAATTCAACTAATAGTGGTGAACTAAAAATGTTGAGTAACTGAATACAAAATAAGCGACATGATCTAAAAATTAGATTGTTCAATGCAAACAAGGTATGACTAAATAAATAAGAAAACAGAAGAAACATATCATTTGTAGTGGAATAACAGAATACAGAAAGATATGAACGTAGGTTTCTGCGGCTGCAGTCAATATGAACTTGTCTGTCTGGGACAAACCGCGTCTTAGTAGATACAACTACCGATGTTTCGGCCATCATGCTGTGGCCTTCTTCAGGACAATGTCAGAGTGATACAGACTTAAGTCTGCAGAGTATGAGAGCGACTTAGGTCTGTACAACTCTGACATTGCCCTGAAGAAGGCCACAGCATGCTGGCCGAAATGTTGGTAGTTGTATCTACTAAGACGCGGTTTGTCCCAAACAGACAAGTTCATAAATGACAGAAAGGTTTGAAACCCAGGAACTATGTATTGGTTACCTTCTAGAACTCTCAACTTCAGAGGAGAGGAGATGTTCTCATATTTTAGCCTTCTGTACAAATACACATCAACAGCTAAAGGGTCTCTGGACTAGACAAGTATTTTTGGCACTGCAATGGCAGGATAGGTAGGATGAAGTAACCAGACTGAATTACATGTGTATTTTAAATAATTGTCTGGACATTACACCAAGTAATGAAATAAAATCGTATTATAAACTTAAACTTATATATCAACTTTATTATGCTACAAACATAGGCCTTGACTGTGTGACATTATATTTCTTGAAAAGATTAAAAACAATTTTCAAGACCTATGTTTATAGTAATACACTCATCAACATGCAATACTTAAATTAGGTAGAGTTGGTGTTTGATTTAATTAATATTTATCAACAATTTTGATACTTTGAACAGTTCAAATGTATTTGAACTTTGAGATTAAAATATATCAGGTTCTAAAAGTACAAACACATTAACACAATATCTTAAAGCTACATTAAGGTTAATTAGTAAAATGATGGGCCAAATTTCACCTGGCGGTCCAAAGAGGGTTCGAAAAAATGATTAATGTCATAATACTGCAAATATTATTACGGTTCCGAAAANTTCAATTAAGTAAAGTAGCTACCACTAATAACCACATACATTTCCCTCACCAACACTTCTTTTTAAAAAATAAACAGACATTTTCCCCAAAACCAGGAAATTTGTTACCTCATCCTCTCGAAAAATTTCATTTGCATCAGGAATCTTTTCTTCGTCAATAGGTTGCACAAGTAATTTCACCTACACAGTGGTACAATAAAAGTTATGATAAATAACTTCAGAGCTAACTTATTTCCAAAAACAAGGTGTTATTTGCAAATATAACAAGTGGTAAAGTTCACCTGATTTGGAGTATAAATGTTGCAAACGTCAGTGGGTCGATGAGAGTCAAGAACAAAGAAAGTTATAGAATCATCTGGTTCTAGAGTATCTACAAGATCTATAGTTCCTCCACAATTGATGCAAAGAACAAACTTCACCTAAAATAAACATAGTAAGTCAATGTATAATATTAACATTATGAACAAACACGGGACTCACTTTTGTGTGCATTACCTCTTTACAATAGTTGACATAGGCTGTTTTGAACTCTTCAATTCCACGCACAGGCACTAATATGTAAGATATGTTATCCACTCTAAATATATACTGCAAAATTTTAGAAGCACACACAGCATCCACATCATAGTGCACAAGAAGCAATACTTTCTGAAACAAGTATAAAAAGAATTAATAACACAATACAAGTTACGATATTTTGTTTCTAAGTTAATAGGACTAAATCCAAGAAACTAATAAGGAAATTCTTAACGTTATTTATCTTTTTAAAATATAAATCATCATCTTTCGTCTGAGGAAGAACAGCTGTTGATACGGCACAAAGAAATCCAAATCGGTTCAATTCAACAAATTCATTACTTACATTTCCAATCAAAGGTTCATAAAATTCACTCTTTATATCTGAAATAAACATAATGATAACACGTTTTCATAAAAACAACAATAGTTAAATTTCACGCGGCAAACGTCGCCGCCATCACTCAGTCTAGCCAACTACTGAGTGTACTGAGTGACTTCAAGCATTGCATTTTGTAATAAATCCAAATGCATTAAAGACTTGTAAGGAGCTGCAAATACATTCATGAATATAAAACACAGGATATCATTCAAAAAGACGCATTTCTGGTTTCTCTGAAACGCAATGTTTAGATCCTGAAAATTAAATACTACGCTGATTCGGTCAAATTTTGACAGTTCTTGTCCCCACCCTGCATATGACTTATAACCCCGCAATGACCCCAGGGAAATTCAAAACTGAAAAGCTAATTTTCGAGAATTGAACGGTTTTGGCAACCCATTACACATTTTATCAAAGCACGTCGCTCATAATAAATCTACGAAAATTTGTATATGTAAAAAACATTCAAAGTTGGGAAGGAAAGTGAAATTTTTCTTTTCTTTTACAATTCCTATTCCCGACCCATTACGAATAATACGACGGCGGGTAGGAAGGAAGGGGGAAGGCGTGTAGGTGCAGACTTCACCAATGCCACCCAGGAAGGGTTCAAAAATTTATTTTTATGGAAGGGGATTACAAACGTAAAACATTTACTTTCAGAAGAATAATCACATCTAAAACAACTATAAACTTAGAATGGAAATACATAAATTTTTTTTTTTTTTTTTTTTTGTGGGGCTTTAGGGCTCGTCAACATCAAAGGTCATTAGAGCCCATGCAAGTAGGGAAAAATGCAGTTTCGCACCATAGAGAAGAGCCATAGTAACTCTTCCCCGTGTGTGGGACTCGCCGAATATCTCGACCATACCCACTAAAAAACCCTCCTGAAATCAACAAATATCTAAATAGAAAGATGAAAGAAAAGAAAAGAAAACAGAATACCAATACATTATTTCGCAAAAAAGGAAAACAATTTTCTAAATATCATATTTTTGAATTACAGAAACGAACGATGAAAACAAAGACGACAATAAAGATGAAAAGGGAATGCAAATTTTAAACCCTCCCGAGAACTTGTGGGAGGAGCCCCGATCTACTCATAAAATTCAATAGTTTATTAACATTAACCGTTTCATTCCCGAGAATGGTTGGTAAATCTGCAGCCAGACCAATTTGTCTCCGTATACTTGAGTATCTTCTGCAATCAGTTAGTAGATGACGCACTGTCAGAGAACAGCTACACTCCTCACAAATGGGTTCATCATCAAGTAGTAAGAGATACCTATGAGTGAGAGGACAATGTCCTATGCGCAGGCGGGTCAGCAAGACCTCGTCGCGCCGGGCTGGCCTACAGGAACTGCTCCATGACTTAACACATGATTTGATAAGTCGGAGCTTATTCCTTTCAACAGCTAACCACTCATTGCTCCATTCACTGAGAATCCTTATCTTGACGAAATTTAGTAGGTCTCGTTTTGGAATCGTGGAGAAATCCACGCGATTCCTGAGGCATGCCGCCTTTGCGGAAACGTCTGCTTTCTCATTTCCACTGATACCCACGTGTCCAGGAACCCAGCAAAACATTATGTTCTTTCCGTCACTTTGCAGTGTGAAAAGTACATCCTGGATGTTCTGGATCAGCTTATCAGCTGCATACATGTTCTGGATTGCTTGGAGGGCACTCAGAGAATCAGAAAAAATCAGGAAATGTGATCCGCGGGAGCACTTTGTAGTTCGCAATGCTCGCAATATGGCGTAGCACTCAGCAGTGTAAACACTGCACAAGTCGCCTAGACGGTAGCCACTGGTCTCACGGGGAAATACCACGGAGCAGCCGACACCATCAGCCTGCTTCGACCCGTCGGTAAACACAGGGATACGGTCCCGGTATTTGTAGAGGATTAGCTGAAAGTATATCCTCAACATCGGAGCTGGAGTGTTCTTCTTGTCATGATGCAAAAGATCGAAAATAATCTTCGGCTTGTGCAAAGCCCAAGGGGGAGACTCACTAAAACCTTGATGTAAGACATTAGGTGTGCGTATATTTAAGATTTCCAAAATTTGTTTGGAGCGATATCCAAAAGGTTTGGTTGCTCTCAGTCTGTTGTTGTAGAAACGGATGGAAGAAGAGGATGGATGAAAAACCGCGTTGTGTACCAGATTGTCGGGTAAAGTTTGCAAGTGGCAAAAGTGTCGTAGCATGAGGATTTGCCGCCGGAGGGAAAGAGATGGTTCGCCACTCTCGACATACAAACTCGGAATGGGACTAGTGCGGTATGCTCCCGTAACCAGTCGAATTCCGGCATGGTGGACACTATCCAACTTCTTTAAATAGCTTGCACGAGCAGAGCTATATACAACGCAGCCATAATCGAGCCGAGATCTTATGAATGCTCGATAAAACTGGTGCAGGGAGTAGCGATCAGCGCCCCATTCCCTGCTACTGAGGCACTTCAATAAATTCAGAGATTTTAATGTTCTTGCTCTTAGGTCTGTTAGATGTTCAATCCAATTCAATCTCTGATCAAAAATCAGACCTAGGAATTTCACAAAAGGATAGAATTTGAGAACGTTGTTTCCCAGGGCGAGGTGAGGTTCTGCCAGAAGGCTTGGTCTCCTACTGAAAAGAACACAGCGTGTTTTCTCAGCAGAGAAACGAAAACCTGTCGTTTTCGACCAGTGGTATAATCTATTAAGGACGAGTTGAATTTGTCGCTCCACACCTGTGACACTCTGTGATGAACAAAAGATAGCAAAGTCATCGACAAAAAGAGAGTGTAAAACAGGATTCTTTACAGTAGACGTTATGCTGTTTATGGCCACTGCAAAAAGGGTCACACTCAAGACTGAGCCCTGAGGAACACCGTTCTCCTGAAGAAGGAGATCCGAGGTGTCTCTTCCAATTCTATAGCGGAAGAAACGCTGATCCAAAAAGGACATGAGCATCAGAGGAAGACGTCCTCTAAATCCCCAGGCATACAGTTGTTGTAAAATGCCATGACGCCAAGTAGTATCGTAAGCCTTCTCGATGTCAAAGAATATTCCAATGAGATGTTGTCTTCGGACGAAAGCATCTTGAATTGCTGATTCCAGGAGAAGTAAGTTGTCCAAGGTGGAATGGAACTTTCTGAAACCGCACTGAGATCGACTCAGCAAGTCATGCCGTTCAAGATACCAGACGAGACGTCGGTTGATAATTCTCTCCAGAGTTTTACCAACACAACTCGTCAAGGCAATGCTTCGATAACTACTAATATTCGTTTTGTCCTTACCTGGTTTTAGTAAAGGGATAAGCATTGCTTCTTTCCAGGAATTAGGGAATACTTCTTCGGACCATGAAAGATTAAAAATATCCAGAAGGTACTCTTTCGATTCGAGACTTAGTTGTCTCAGCATTTCATAATGAATTGAATCGGGGCCAGGAGCAGTGTTGTGGACTGTCGCTAGAGCTGACTCAAGTTCCCACATAGAGAAGGGAGAGTTGTAGGGTTCCCAGTTGGTGGAACGAAAGTCAAAAGATGTGCTCTCTGCTGTTTCCCTTTCTCTCGCGAAATCAGGATCGCAGTTTGCTGTAGATGTTAAGTCAGCAAAATATTCAGCCATTGCTGTTGCCATTTCTCTGCTGTTGGTGAGAATCCGACCCTGATAATTGAGTCCAGATATTGGGACTCGAGAATACCTTCCAGATATCTTTCGGATGGACTCCCATACTTTAGTGGACGATGTTGTTCTCTTAATGGTGCTTAGAAACGCTTTCCAGGAGGTGGATCTGGATTCTTTGATAGTTCTGCGCGCTTTTGCTCTAGCAATCCTATATGCGGCAAGGTTTTCCGGAGATGAACTAGCCTTAAATCTCCGCAATGCTCTTCGCCTTGCCCGAATGGCAGATCGACATGCGTCGTTCCACCAGGGGACATGAGGTCTTCGCGGAAATATAGATGTTTTCGGAATGGATTCTTCAGCGGCGTGATGAATCATCTGGGTCAGATGGTCGACCCTCTCTTGGACACTACCAGTTTCTCTGAAGACAGACAGAGAACGGTACTGTGTCCAATTAGCCTTACTGAGAATCCATTTCTGTGGCTTGCATTCGGAAATAGTCGCACGTTCCTGCAACGACAACCAGATAGGATGATGGTCGCTACCATGCAGATCATCTTCTACCGTCCATTGAAAGATATCAGCAACTTCAGGGGAGCAAATTGATAGGTCTATAGCAGTCCATGACCCAGTGGCAAATGCAAAGTGGGTCATCTCTCCGGTGTTCATTAAGCATAAGTCTTCTCCCTCAAAGAGACAATTCAGCAGTCGGCCCCTGGGGCAATCGCTCGACGAGCCCCACAGTACACTGTGGGCATTGAAATCTCCGAGGAGAAGGAATGGTCGAGGAAGCTGATGAATTAAATCTCTGAGGGAGTTCTCCGAAAAATCTCGTGTCGGAGGAAGATATATAGAACACACGGTTATAGATGGTACTCTGTGAAGTTTGACTGCTATAGCCTGGATGTGGGTTTGTAGGGGAACAGGTGAGCAGAGGATTGTGTTTCTAACCAACACGGCAACTCCTCCTCTTGCTCGATGTCCCGTGGTGTCGTCATACCTGAAGCTGCTGTATCCACGCAGAGAGGGTGAGTGTTCTGGTAAAAGGTGTGTCTCTTGTAGGCAAATACAGATCGGATTACTACGCGCTAAGAGTTGTAACTCTTCACGTTGACTTCTATAACCATTAAGGTTCCACTGAAGTATGGAAGCCATTAGTGTTTGGAGCCCCCGGGGTCAGGTTCGTGAACGTGTATTTCCGCGTCACCATCGGACAATACACGTTCTGACTCCGAAGAAGAAAGCACAGAGACGTTCTTTTTACGTCTGTGCGATTTCTTGCTTGGTGTTGTACTGTGTTTTGAAATGTTTACAGGGTTCAGGGGTTTAGCCCTAGAACCAAGCTTTGTCTTATTTTGTGTCTTATTTAAAGGTTTGACACTACTTGATATTTTCGTAGTCGATGGACGAGCTGTTGGTGTTGTTTTGGTTTTTTCAGGAAGGGCTGAGTCATTTTTCTTGCCGCATTTACACAGACATGTGCACGACGTTGTCGTTGACACGTCAGTGAAATCGGCCTGGACAGATACGTTCTTCATCTGTTTTGGAGTCTTGGCTGCGGTGGAGTAACTGGTAGAAAATACAGGGTGTAAAGCCCTGTATTTCTTCCGCGCTTCACCGTACGGGATCTTCTCCGTAGTTTTAATTTCTTGAATATTCTTTTCTTCAAGAAAGGCGACACACTCCCTGCTCCATACCGGGTGACTGCCTGTGCAATTAATGCACTTTGCAGGCCCTGGGCATGAGACGCCGGGTTCGTGTGCCTCCTTTCCGCACTTTCCACACGTGTCACGTCCCTTACACGATGTCGTCGTGTGTCCAAACCTCTGACACTTGAAACAGCGCAGAGGATTTGGAATAAAGGGACGGATCGGCAGGTTCAGCCATCCAGCCTTCAGATCTTTTGGTAGTTTAGGACAGTCAAATGTCACGATGAAGGAACTGGTCTTCACGAGAACACCATTTACCTTCCTCATGATCTGACTGACCTCAACTACATTGTCAGCTTCCCATTCTACAACAAGCTCTTCTGTTGACATGTCCATTATGTCCCTGCAAGTTACGACCCCCTTACTGCGATTAAGTGCAGTATGGAGTTCGCACTTGACAGGGAACTCGCCAAGCATTTTACACTCAAGTAATTTCAATGCTTGCTTGCTTGTTTTTGTTTCAAGCAGCATTGCACCGTTCCTTAACCTTTTTATTGTCTTTAATGTACCCACGAGACCTTGTAGACCTTTAAATATATAGAACGGGGACACTTTTTCAAGTGTCCCGTCTATACGGTTCATAAGAACAAAAACATTCTCATAAGGAATGCTCTTTAACTCTTCCTTTTTGGTTTCTGAAGCGGGAGGGCTGGCAACCCTCGGCCGCTTCAAAGACCCTGGGGCGGAGTACTTACCTTGCGACTCGCCCACTTCGCAAGGCAGGGGAAAACAGGAATCAGTGATTGTGTCCCACGAGTTCGGGGGAAATAAATGTCCGGTGACGTGGAGCCCCCGCATCACGCCACTAAGCCTTGCTCAACTGAGGTGCGGCAGTTGCCCCAGAGGTTGAAACGCTAGAGAGTGTTTGACCTCAACACCCATTCACCTCATCGGCGCGTAACACACCTTGAGGTTGAGGGGTTTTTTATAGAGGTTTAATCCTTCCTCGCGACCCGGCCAATGAAGGCAAGATCTCCGCCCTTTAAAACAAGCAACTTTCCACCATCGCGCCAATGGTGGTCGCTGAAGCATGTCCAAAGGTTACGGTGTCCGAGGACTGGTGGCGCAGTACCAGTTCCCAGCTCGGGGCCGTGGGTTCGCCAAACCCATACTCAGTGTAAACTGAGTTCCCTGCGGGGGAAAGAAGAAAAAAGAGAAGAAGAGGAAAGAGAAGAAGAGGAAAGAGAAGAAGAGGAAAATGAAAGATACCCTAGCGTTAATAGCGTCGGGATCGAAAAGAACAAGAGACGACCAAGGAAGGTCAGAAAAGAGAAAGGAAGGAGCCTTCCACGAGTAAGTGGAAGTAATGCCAGACTCAGCTCGGGGCCCCGTGTTCGCCAAACACGTACTTACTAGATGTAAGCCCCCTGGGGGGTAAATATTTTAGATAGCAAGAACGGAAGTAAATGCAAATTGATTAAAAAAAGGAGTTAAAACTGAACCTTACCTCAAACTAAATCGCATGTGCGGTGAAGGAATAAGTGTTTGCGAGGGTAAAGGAATAAAAGGGAGAATAGTGATCTAAAATTCTAATATTTACCTTATTCTCACGCATTGTAACAATAAATCGTGAATTTAGTGTTTTTTCAACTCTCTTGATTTTTAAACACTATACTCAGAATAATTTATAGTTCGATAATAACTTGTACATGTAAATTTACAAACATATTTGCGTTAAATTACAAACATATTGACATTATATATGTATTATAACTCGCAGCTAACTTTTTATCTTATCTAGGAACTTTTGCTGAAATTTTTGAATCCGCCTCTGCCTTAGGGCCCTTGATCGGAATTGATGGGATGGTCCCTTGCTTGCTTCCGGAGAGTAATTAGTTTATTGTCCTCCACGTGGTCATACGCAGTTTGTACTGTTTTTGACAATAAATTTATTATTATTATTATTATCATTATTATTATTATCCAATGAAATGGCTCTGGATAATTGTTTCTTCTGGTTTGGAACAATAAACAGCTCTTCCGTCTAGACGAATCCATTCAATGCCTTTTTAGTGCTTACGACGATTGAACTTCACAAAATCTGTACCTTGTCGTTTCCCAATTTTATTGGTACCTCTGACAGTGATAATACAATGTATTTATTTTCTTAAATTACTGAGAAGAATATGTGAATAGTAAAAATAAGATTAGCAAGGATGTTAAACCCGGGTAATGTCACCCTGGAACAGGATCAATAGAGTACAAATAAATAAATGAAATGAA
This sequence comes from Laupala kohalensis, assembly GCA_002313205.1. Classification (NCBI taxonomy): domain Eukaryota; kingdom Metazoa; phylum Arthropoda; class Insecta; order Orthoptera; family Trigonidiidae; genus Laupala; species Laupala kohalensis. Next base: position 396,251 of record NNCF01126978.1, read on the forward strand.
TGAGAATAAACAGATAATCAATTTCACGTATTTTGGTAACATTCCTAAGCATATTGTAGTATCAAATGCACTAAGCTCTACATTTTCAAAGCGTCCGCGCGACGAAGGTTGGAGTCATCTCTCGGTGTACACTCGTGTTTTATTATCAATAAAAAACATCGAGACCCAAAGGTGTAAAATTGAAAATATGTTCTCTTATTTTATTGAAGTTTTAAAATATATTAATATTTTTATTAGGATTACAATATTTCTATTTTTCATACATTTCAGGTATGTGTCAATACCTTTACGTTGTACATGAAGAATTTGGTTGCTAAATAAATTGCGCTAATCATATATTGTATTTACTTATTGACAAATTCTAAACTCTAATTACTTTGATAAATTCTAATTCAAAGAAATCTTTGCTAGCAAATAAAAGTTTTTGCGACCTCCCATTTCAAGAATCGGCGTTTTCAATTTTTGTAAAAAAAATTCCTTTTGATTTAAAATAAAACCGACTTCAGTAAAATTACAAAAATATTTATATTTTTTATCTACTAGCAGAGATTACTCAGCGTCCCCCGAGAGTTGGATTGTGTTATCCCCGGCATCTTTAAATATTTCACGAAGTTTGATTAATACCAGCCCATACCCGTAAATGTTGTTCCTCAATGAACTGATATAGCCAGCATGTGACCAGTAAAAATTTCGTATAGCACACTCCCGCCTAGACCTATTCACACAATTTCACGTAGTTTGATTAATATCCATCATATGGCGCAGATTTACATATCAGATAAAAATTCAAACATACAAGCAATATCTTTATATGTAAGAGAAGAACTGTGTTGCAAGTGATCAACGGATCGAGCAGATCGGTCTTTTTGGATGCTCTGGATTCTTTTGTCCATTGGGAACTCATGGATTTTTTTATGGGGTATTAGGGCTCGTCAACGTCAAGGTCATTAGAGCCCTTGGGAACTCATGGATAGTTCATTTCCATGAATTATCAGAATTTTACTTTCTACAGACACATTCACACGAAGTTTTGATCCTTTTTGGAAAATGATTATAAAAATCAGCAAAAATAGAAATGAAAATAAAATCCATCATTATAAAATAATTAGCAAAGAAATCCCCTTGTGTCGTTCTTTTAATTCCTCCATGTGAAAAAAGTATATTAATATAATTTGAAAAGACACTTCATAATTGAAACATTTTAAAAACTTAATTAAAATATTAAAAATTCCAAATTTAATACGAAGTCAAAAAAGTGCACTAAAAATTAATACTTCGTTGAAAGCCATTGCAAGAGAGATAAATAAAGATGTTTATTAATTAATCAGTAATGGGAGTAGAATTCTAAACAAAAAAAACGGAAAAATATTAATCAGAAAAAACAGGGGTTCGTTGAAAAAGCGATTTATAGGATGTGCGGTACAGAGGTATTCGATGCAAGAAAATAACATGTTGCGCTAGTATTAAATGAGAGAGAGACAGACACACAAGGTTGAACAGTATTTTAATGCGAGGGGTTGATGCCCTGGACGGAGATGAAGGGCCCACCTCCTAGACCCTCGGCATCGGACCATACTCGAATCATCCCCACGCCGCAATTACACTCCTGTAACAAGCGAAGGAACCTGTCAGTGGGTAGTATCGTTCCACCTTATGAGATGTAAAATATGGCGCCTGTTTATTTTGGGGTCATGCTTATCTTTTATGGTTCTAATTCTTTTGCACATCGGGATACAAGAATCAGTGGCTTCATCTGGGTTGCAAACCAAAATGTTGTTTCTTATGTTTTATTTACTCAAAATTAATTCATCAAATTCAATTTAATACTATATTAAATTTTATACTCGCAACTTTGTTTATGAGAACTCAATTTTACTTCTAAACGTGCTTTATTGACGCAGAGGAATATCGTTTGTAGTTATGGTCTTTGTGTGAACCCTATAATCTTGAAAAGAGCTGTCGAGTTAAGCGATTTGTTGGTTGACTTCACAAAAGAAGAAATAGTATCTAGTCATAATCTCAAGCAAACATTTGTTCCAACACAGTTTTCGACAGCATTGCCGCCATCCAACTGCAAACATGGAATAGTGGGCATTTTATAAAATTATGGTAGAACAATTAAGGATTTATTTATTTCATGTCATAATTTATGGCGAGGTTCAAATATCAGGCCTGCTCTTCCACTGAACCACACTTTTTATGAACGAATTGGGCAGGGGAGGTATTGGACTACCGCAGAATTTATGGTACCGATCCGACATTGGTTTGTAGAAGGTGAGAGAAACTCCAGCTGAAAACCTCAAGTGGGGGATCGAACACGCACTCTTCCGCTTAGTAGTGCGATAGAAGAGAAGGTGCAGCGATTGCCCAATGCCGTCGAAATCGGTATGGGACTATGTATTTGGTTAATTCTTATTTTTTTTCTCGTACCTAACACAACACCACATGGGATCCGTCGTTTCAAACCGATTTTAACTCAAAGCGGAGCATACCTTGACGCCGCTACCATCTGCCCGCAGCCTGCAACCAGATTCGTGCTCAGAGAAGCTGCGACGGGATCTGGCGCGCTTGCAGCCGCTGCTGGAATTTGAGCCTCCAGGACCGCCGCCGGGCGCGCCGCCGCCGTCGGGGTCGGGACCCGAGCTACGGTCACGTCGTCCGCCCATGCGTGACCGACTCGTCCTGGCCCTCGGCGGCGGCGGCTGGAGCGACGGCGCCGGTGGGGGTGGTTGCGGTGGGGGTGGAGGCGACGGAGGCGTCGACGAACTACGCTTGTCGTCCAGCGTCGCTTGGGGCTCTCCAGCCTTCGACAAGCAGAGCGCATCGCTCATGTCACAAAAAAACAACAACTTTTGTCCTTCAAATTGTTCCTTTTTCGGGCGAGTTATGCTTGTACAAGTCCGTAGAACGAATATATTATGACATTTCTCTGTGATACCTATTTGCCGATTTCTGAGTTTTTGAAGATTGGGTGCCATGTGCTGTAGGGTTTGTCGCAAGAGCAATAATTGATATGGAGAAAATAATTCAAAAATAAAGTAGATGAATCTTAAAGGAAATTACTGCTCGTTTTAATTACGGTACAAAGTTTGAAGTCCAATTTTATTTCGCAAAAGAAAATAGAAATTAATAATAAAAATTAATTTTTTACGAACTTGGAGCATTTTAATTTTTTAAATTATCTGAAGATAGTTTAAAACAATAATGTTTCAGAGTGTAAATTTCATAGTGATAGAGACTGTTTTGTGATAGATCAACAGTTTTCGTTTAGGAGATAATCAAGTGACAGTGTTGTGCTTTATCCCGCATTCAATATCCTCTTTAGTCAGCCGCATTGAATGGAAGCATTTAATACTTAATTGAAGTCTTAATGTTCTATGACATAATATTTATTAATATTACACATATTATATGATTATAAGAATATATTTTCCCAACATTAACTCCACTGTCAAAAAAGCAGTTGCAAACTGCGTATGATCACGTAATAAACTAAGATTCTCTCCGGAAACAAGCAAGGGACCATCCCATCAATTCCGATCAAGCGCCCAAGGGCAGTGGCGGATTTAATACTTTTTAAATATGTACAGTACAAAAATGTATTTAAAAGATAATACATTTATTTAATACTTGTAATATACAAAACAATAAAAATAGAGATTAAGGGCACTGTTTTATTTTAGACATGCCCTACCGGTTCTATCAGTTCACCTGACCGCATTGTGTCATCGCTGAAAGGTGGAAGAGTAGTGGAGAGGAATCAATATATCGGAGCTGCATTCTTCACGCAGTGTATCGTAAAGCGGCATTTCTTCCACCTCTCAAAGCAGAAATTTCAATAAGTAGACCGTAAACAGAGGCTACAGCAGTAACAGATAAACGCGAATAAATTTTTATTAAAATTTTTCTCTCGTCAATATTCCGACTTCATATCAGGTTTGCAAATAAATTACATCAGTGTAGTAGAGAATAGTGAATAAGTATTTGGACGATACATTTATTCCACTTTAACTTCTTTCAATTTTGAGGAATCAAAAATTACGCTACATTTGTATACTCTACGAAGAATCTAGACGTGATTCCTAGGCCTAAATTTTTGTTTTAATTTTTCTCGATCATAGAAGTTTCTAAGTTTTATGCAAGGAAATAACAAGATTATATATTGATGAGTGTCACGGTCGGTGATAGCTGGTGGACAGCGTCCTCAATCGTGCATAACTATCGTCAGAAAGAACTTTGAGCACTTGATGTGACAACGTGTCATGTACTGTCCTAGGGTAAAGTATTTCTAAATAAAGATTTTTTTCAACCTATTATTGGTTTGGCATTTCTGCATCTTTGTCCATTCTCCAGCTGATCAGGTCCGGGTTTACGGTCACACATTTTTATCTCCATTTTTGTGTTTTCTGCCTCTCTTTAACGTTTGTTCGTAAGTTTTGAATAGTCTATGTAGTCCAGAACTGACTTCAGTCACCTATTATTGCTGTGTTTGTTCTGGCAATGTTGCATGCCTGCAATGCAACATTCTTTAAATGCAAAAAAGTCGTTGAAAGAAAGAGGATAAATCATTTGAAATTTTTGTATTAGCTTTATCAAATTATTCACTCTCACATATTTACAACTGCATCATTAAAATAATCATTATGTTAACTGTATACTTATTCGTAAAGATTCGGAGGTCAAACTGTGCGTCAAGAGAACATATGCGGAAAAATCGAATAAAGTACCCAGTTGGGGAAAAGTGGCCATTGACTTGTACTCCAATGCAGTGATGAAATTGTGAACTAACTCATAGAGAAGTCAATAGTGTTTGTCAAAACCTGTGTAATCAGTTAATAAGATTTACCAAGGTTTCACAATTATTCTAATTTCTCCAGTACTGATGTAAGGTAAGTGCTTTCTCGCGGTCAAACGATGCTAGCAGGTGAGCACGAGGTGGTTTGATTGTGCAGTTATCTCACGGGTCGATTGCTTGTTGTGAGACCAACGAGATAAGCGGTTGCCGGGTGAAGACATTCCAGCAGCAGTCCTCTGGTTAAGTATGAGGAGAAGTTGTCCGCATGTTAGCCGGATGAGAAGAGAAGAATGAAATGATGAGATGACTGGTCGATCCGAGCGAGTTAAGGAGGATGACGGCAGTCGCTCGTGGGAAGCATTCTTGCAGCCACAAGGGTCCGCCCGCCAGCTCGTGACGTAACAGGTTGACCGCATATCGATCTGCGGGTATCGATCGTCCATCTTGTTCGATTGGCTTGATACGTAATGCTAAATTATTTAAAGTTTTAATATTGGGAAAACATAGAATGCAGTTTGTGCGCATTGCGTGATGATTCAAGAGGCTCGTTTATTAATGCCATTTCTTTGACTCAAAGACGTGATTTTTTTGAATGAATCTATAAGGTTTGAAGAAATAGTTCATCGAAGCTCAACAATCGAGAGATGTCACTCAATTGGCACAAAGAACTTCAAGTCCATAGATTGCTCACTTATCCTATGTTGCGATATGTAACCAAATCGCTACAGCGTCTCTAATAAAAAAATTCGATTGTAGCCACGGGGAGGCGGGTAGATTTCCTGTATCGAACCTCTTTCATTTTTATTTCAGCCCTCAGCGCGTGGGAGATCAGACAGATTATCTTCTCCTTGTTCTGCTGACACCGTGTTTTTGCCCAGTGCCAGGAGTCCGTAGACATTCTGTAAATGCCTGTGAATATTTGTGATGGTCTAGTTTTACACCAAAAGAAATTCAATAACTGCTCTTTGCTTGGTACGCTTTTCAGTTGCAGACGTCATTTCGAAGGCTGGCTGTAGCACTATCATCTATCGCGAGTTGATGGAAATGTGTGAGATGACGCGGGAATGTTTAAGGGTGTCCTAAACAAATTTTCTACTTTTTTGGAACCACAGTTGGCCGAGAAAAAACTTGCGTTGCATTACTTATTGAACGCCCCTCGTAAGTCCTCAGAGAGAACATGTGATAATTTTTACCATTTCGCTCACCTGGAAATGTGAGGGCTGCTTTGCGGGAGCGTCTGACGAGGACGAGGAGTGAGTACGGGAGGGACGTTGTCTTCGCCCAGGGGCGCCGTGGCGTGAGCGGAAACCTCCGGTCGAAGCCGCTTCGACTCCGACGGAGGAGCCCCGAAGTCGCTGGCGTCCGCGGCGTCGAGAGCGTGCGCGCAACTGCACGCTGCGGAAGGCCGAGGCGCGACACGCCCAGAACACCAGCAGCACGAGGAAGGCTAGCCCCGCCAGCAGCGTCACTGCGGTCCAGACGACGGTCCAAACGCTGCGGCCCACGGGGCTTTGCTTCACCACTCATACACTGCCAACACCAGACTACTACTCACATGGCAAAAAACGACTACTTATCTACTAGCGAAGCTTCAATATTCAATCTTCTCATACACTGACAATCCCAGTCTACTCACATGGCACGAAATTACTACTTTGTATTTTATAATATTAGTTCTACTTTTCTACCAGCAAGCTAAAACATTCTAACTTTTCATACACTGCCAATACCAGGCTACTACTCACATGTCAACAAAACTACTACTTTTCTAGTAGGAAAGCTTCAACTTTCTATCTTCTCGGAAGAGATCTTTACTGATTTTGGGCGCCGTGAAGTTAAATGACTGGTTTATGATTCTTTTCTTTAATCGTACTGGAAGATTTTACAACAAACGAACATAAAATATTATTTTTCAGATTAGTAATTAAAAAAAGAGTCAATTTCAGAAGTCATATTTATTTATTGCACTGAGTGATTGCGGAACTGTATTGTAGTTCTGTTTCTCCATCGTGCACATGGTGTTTTCACCGCCAATCGTGAGAGAAGGGGCGATACAGTGAAAAGTGACGTCAGGTTGCTGGGGAACCTCAATGTATTTGTAGAGGATAAGAAAAAGCAGAGCTAAAAATCTCACCCAGCTCCACCAAAAGGAGAATCAAACTGGTAGTTGGACGATTAACCAACAGTAGTACCACCGTGCCACTGGAGTCAGTTGAATTCAATTCTGAACTTATTCGAGTCTCACAAGGCTTCGGATCATAAATCAATTAAATTAAGGTTCGTAATAAATGCAGGAGAAATAACAATCACAAAACGAAACAGAAAGATGTAATTTCAAGAGAATGATAGGAGAGACAGATACAGGAGCGAAGAATAGCGCGAAGGGCCAAGCCGTCACCTCAGGCAGCAGCCAACGTCATGGGGACAGCAGTGTGTGAACCAGCCGCACGTGATGGTGACATTGGTGTAGTTGCAGATGACTGTAACCATGTCGTGGGCGAAGGGCTAGGGCGCGTGCGAGGCTGGGCGCGAAGTCCTCCGCCCACGTCGTTACTTCCTCTGTCTTCCAGATAGGCTTTTCTTCCTTGTCGACCACTTAACGCGAAATGTTCACACGTGTGCAGAGCGCTCACACGGAAGCGCATGTTACAAGTCACCGAGGAAAGTCGACAATACAAAGCACTGTAGTCACAAAATTATTATTATGGAAATAGATAGTTCAGAAAACACATTCAAATGGTAAAGTCGTGTTGTTGTCAATAAAATGGTGAATACAATTCAGAGAAATTTTACAATTACTTTATTTTACAATTATTTTATGGGGCCTGGAGTCGTCCAGAACAAACGAATGTTCCTCGGCGAATAACATTATTTCATGAAACTACATACGCGTACTATATGATCAAGAACACCAATCATGGGGGGTGGGGGTGGAAAGTGAGCGATATGCGTGCACTCTAGTGAGAAGAGGGCAAACCACGTCGAAAACACCGGCTGCACTGCAGCGCTCCGTCCGCTCCCCGTTCCCTGCGACGGAATCGATAGACACCGGTGACGGCGGCGACGGGAAGCGGGTGCGTTCGAGGGGCTCCGCCGGGAACGGCATGCAGTGCGGTTGACAAGCGAGAAGCGGCGTGCGCTCCGGCGGCCGCTCCCCCTCGCCGCTCAGCGAGGGACGACAGACACCACGCCGGCACGATCCGAGCATTGCCCTTCCGAATGGGCATTTTGCGCCGGAGATAAACAGGTGAGTGCGCCTATTTCCTTCAGGTACGCATTTCTCGCGCAGGGGTTCGACAAGACTATAATTACGATAAAGTCACATTTTCGGGGACACAAGTCGATTGATTTCGGGTAATAAAAGCTCTCGGTTGCCTCAGTCTACGAAGGACAGCTTAGAGAAACACCGAAGAAATAAATATCTATCGCCGTTTTTCTCTCATGAGTGGAGTGTTTCCGCATATCTTGTATGTGCTGAGAGACAGGTGCATTAAACATGCAAGTGCAAGTAGAGCGATTGAGTCTCCACTGCGATATCGATTCGTGGACGGAAAATGCTTCTTGGCGCCGGTAGAGAACGTTTCGACAGCCAGGCGCCACTCTGTCTGTTCTTCCAAAACAAATATCTATTGTCCTTCGCTCTGCCACTATATAATCGATAGTTTTGGCGACTACTTCTCACCGGGACGAAGCTCCATCACATCCTGTGACTTTCATTTGTTTGTTTTTCAGTTTACATGTTTACATGTTTCCCGCACACTATCAATAGTTTTACGATGGTATCCGAGAAACTTGGGGATGGAGAGAGAATAATAGAGAACCAACGAAAAACGAGAGATATTTGTAAAACTTATTGCAAAGTCCTTCTATGTTGTTTTCAACTGTTTACATTTGAGAAAATAATTACTTCTATCTCCAAAGAGCATCAGTCGCATGGAGTGACTATAGTGTGCTACATATAGTAATAATTCGAAAATAATCTAGAAACATGTATTATCTAATTCCGTGTTGAAAGTTCGCTCCACGAGAAACGACACAGACTAGTATCCGCTTTATCTGCGGTTGCAATCCATAGTCATACTTCAACATACTTAAACGTATTACATGTGAACACAAATATTGTATCGGTTATCGTGAATGTGTGGTGGGTAATGGCTGTTTGCTGCGCGAGGAGGTTATGTGCATCGATCGGAGGAAGGGCGGAGATGCGACTGACGCAGCGGGGCAGCATGCACGGAGCGTCACAGCTTTATCCCCGTTCCCATCCCCTCTACTATCTTGTCTGACCACTGCCATCGCTGGTCCATCATGGGCGCCGCGTGGACCGGAACTTCATGTGTTCATACGTTACATTATTTGGGGTACATCATGGGGAAAATTCTCGTAAGAAAATGCAATTCTTTGTTTCCATTATTACTTTTTTACGTTGTAAGTAAGACTTTACTACTTACGTCTCATGGTATATTGGAATAATTCTAGGAGATGAATTCCGAAGATAATAAGTTTTCGTATCCAAAATATTATTAAGTAAGCGTTTCCTTTGGTTTGAATGAGGTAAATGACGTGCAGTGTTTGATGTTAGTCTTTTAAGAGAATCCTTAAAAGAGATTACAACTTTTCGTATTAAAAAGTAATGTGTTGGAGAAACATTTTTCTATATGAAATCATAATTATACATAAGCATTGAATGAAGGAAAGGTAGAAGTTAATCTGTAATTTATAGAAAAGGAATGTATTCATTAAATATTGCAAAGAATGGTTCCTACATCAGTCAATCAAATGTATACTCACTTCATAAAAGAAACGTTTTGTATTCTAATTTTACACGAACATTTGTGATATTCCATAGGATATATCTCTTTAAATGTGATGAGAATCTGCAGTGTATATAATTTCTGCAGGAACATCAGAAAAATGTGTCAGAAAATTGTAATTGTGTTTGTTTCAATTTTAGTTTATTATATTTTTAAATAATTTTCATTTATGAATATTGATAATCCTCTAAGCTCATTGTATTACCATATTATTTGCCATAACATACATGCATCATTATTTACATGTAAAAAATTATTATTACCGAGTATGAATTATATTTCACAACTAATTTTTGGTGTTTAATTTACTTGTTTATTGATTTATGACTTGTAATTGTATTACAATTCCAATTTGTTTGATATTTTGTAAACGATTTCTTACTGGATCTGAATCCTTATCTTATTCTGGTTTAATTCTGTTTTTCTATGAATTGAGAACCTGATCAAATCGTCCAAAATATTTTATTTATGTTATACCCAAATTACGAAATATCAATGATAGTGAGTCGTCAACACATTCAATAATAAAGTGGTAGTACTCATTCGAAAGCAATAATGTTCGTTAATTTGAGTAATTTAGGGAGAGAGGAACATAAATAATAAATAATGGTTCAGATTGTTTATTGATTCAGCAACAATTTCCCTTGCGGTTAAATACGGTATCGGTAATCGTTCAACCAATTTTCTTCCATGGCGCTAAGCTACGTTTTTCATTATTTCCATTAGCATACCTCATTTTCACGTAATTGAATTCCAAACAACTGGCGAATCATTTTAACTTTTTCCGATTCGAACGATTACCGGTAATGCATAGAAAATTCGAATCCTTTTAAGACATGAGTGAGCAAAACCGTATCTCAGATTTGATTGGATTTTTCTCTAAAAATTTCCATGTAACTGACAAAAAGGTTTTATAATGCATCATTAGAAGACATTTTGATTTGATGTGATTAGTAAAATATACATAATCGATTATACAACAATCTGTAAGAATTACAGCATGATAAAAATTTAATTTTCGAAAAATAAAATATATATTATTATGAAAAATAAAATAAAATTATTAAACACTTAGAAACATGGACTATTATTATTATTTTCCTTCTTTTTCTCATGATATTATTATTATTTCTTCTCTTTCACATTCAAAAAGAATGGCTGCTTGTAATGTAAGGCAATCTTCTAGCTACCTTAAAGTACTACTGTTGTTATGATTGAGATAGAAACATTATTATATTGGTTATTGTTATTTTCCCTCAAACGTAATACCAGTGAGTAATTAAGTAATAAAATAGCACATTTATATCTTTAGGTAAATTTAGGTTAATTTAATTTGAGAGAACAAGAGGGAAATACGCAACTTTTTGGAAAACCATAAAAATAAAATTTGGTAAATGACAGTGCAAGATTCAATTTGCGGACTTTTTTGTTCCAGTACCTCTTTTTACGTATTGATTGAATAAATAATGACAAAAATTACCCAGTTATGAAACCATGATCAAAGTATTTCAGCGGAGTGCTTTGTGTAAACGATTGTTGTTTGTGGAGTGAAACATAAAGTGAATTAATTACTCCTTCGGAGTGTGTATCCTCATCGAGCTGCAACAGCAACCATCTCATTCAACGAACTGGAAAGTACGAATTTCGATTCTCGTGAAGGGAATTCATAGAGAAAACATGTTTGTGAATTCTAAAAATATTTAATGTCATAATGCTCATAAATGTACATTTCGTCTTGTGAAATATATGGAAATTTTACACGAGTTGAATTTAAAAAAACTAGGAGTATTCAGTCAACTTCTTTGCATTACACGGGATTCGGCCGCAAGATTATCCCACTCAATTACTCAACTCGTATAAAGCATGGTGGCACAATGTATATAAAATTCCACTCTTGTATCTATCAAAAATGGCGAGAAAAATATGTTAGTTACAGTCATATTTGACTTGTTTGTACCCAGGGTTGGGTAACGTGCCGCGTTGTGATAGTGTATCCTTTACTCCCGAAATGCGAGCTCAGATATACCGGCAAGATCCACAGAGCAAAACTGTTAAAAAAGAATAGAGTTCATAATTGGAGTTTATTACACAGGTACATAGACAGAAGAATGTTTCAACATAAGAGCAAGAAAAATATGTTAATATATATTTGAGGAAGAAAACACTATAAAGCGTTCCAACTTCAAGCACGCAACAAAATAAATTTGGGAAACTTTTTGTGTTTGACGTCATCTCCAATATTTTATACTGCCAGTGAGTGGGATAATCGTACAGCGAGGTCTAGAAAAATTAGCATTACGATACAAATCATCGCAAAACACAATGTGAATTTTATCCTCATTTCCGAAGAATACTTTGCACTACTAATATGTTTAACATAAGTTTTTCAGGGGATGATGTTCTAACAGAGAGCATAACGCCATCAAGAACATAAACTATGGGATTAATTATGTAAGGATAAATTGAAGACTACGATTTACGTTACTCCACTAAAGTTTAATGGAGTATCCGACCCTTCTAATTTTTGCACGTGAGTTTTTGTTGTTTTTGTTTGGTATACTCTTAGATCTTATTTACTGTAGACAAAATATTACGATTACTTACAAAATCCGTGATGATATCTTGGTTAGAATGTGCGATTTAGCGAAAAAATCATAATTGAACGTTAATCACTTCTTAATCAGAATTTTGAGGCATCCTTTTTAGTGAACCTCTACAGTACAAAAGCAAAATCATGTCAAATTGACAGTTTTTTTTCTTTACGCTGTTCGAGTGAGTGAATCAATCATTCATTACAACATCGTGTCACTTATATAGACAGATAATATATACATACATGCATTAAAGATCAAGGAAGTTAATATTTAAAGCATATAGGGAAAAGTAGTGGCAGTCGTAAAGAAATGAAATTTATGAAATTCGTTCATCGTACCGTGAAAATTTTAATCAAGCTTTGTGTTTTTAAATTGTGACTTTTGCGTATTTTATAAAGGTTTTTCTTCCATTTTCACAACAAGAAATGGTTGAATGCCTTTAATTAATTTAGGAGCCTGTTATCAANTTTCACAACAAGAAATGGTTGAATGCCTTTAATTAATTTAGGAGCCTGTTATCAAAAGCTCTCTTTTGTTTGAGATTAATACCCGCGAAGTTTGAGCATTGCGCTGCTGAAAGGGGCCGGAAGGGACTTATTGAATTGGGAAAACAAAGAAGATAATGGTAGGATGTGAATTCAGAGCATAAGGGTAGCCAAGATTGACTAATATTCTACCATTGTGAAGTCGAAGGATAAGATCGAATTGTGGAAGGTCGACAGAGATAATAAAGGCTCTCTTAGGGTCAATACCAGGATGATCGATACTAAATGTGGGTCAAAAATATCTGCGGGAGGGATGTTCGATGGATACGACCGGGAGGGGATTTTCCGACCTACTTCTTTCGTTACACCTTTCATTTTGAGCAGGTACACAAAAGTTCACAGAAACCATTACGTGTTAAAGAAAAGTAACGAGATTTATTACGGTTAAATAATCTATAATAAAATATCGATTATGATTAACCAAGTAGACATTATTGTCGTCTCCTACCATATTCGAGTTTAAATATTATAAGCAATCTCGTCAGTAGACAATTTATATTTACGCTCATGACGTTTATGTACGACAATAATCTGATGACAGATAGCTGATGTCGAAACGTCGAGAGTATAAATAGAAATCTAGTTTGCTTACAAGGTCGTTCAAAGTATTTAAATTATTCGTGAAATTTCTGCTTTGTAATTTTACATGAAGCTGCTTTGTCATTGGTGTTTCGTCAATACTTTTAGTCTTTTCATCCAGAGCGGAATATGAGAAATGTAGTAATTCTCTTGAACCATTATCTTCACGATTCATCCCTTCATTTCAGATGACTTAAGTTGCCTCGCGAAGACCAAGTTTCCGAAGAGCTGTGAGAGCCCTCCGTGGTCTTCCCGAACCTTGAACAAATGCCGCTCACGACGGGTGAGTTGGAAGGGGGAGAGGAGAAGGAGACGCTAGAAAGGGTCAGGTGGCGGGAGGGCATCGAAAGATGGCGGTGCGTCAAGGGCAAGGGAGAAAGGTTCAAGGGCAAGGTGCGATGTCAAGGTTCGAGGGCAGAACTGCGTGGAAGATGTGGGCGGTTTATTGATCGCTTCCGCAGCTGCAGCGGGAACTCCTCTACTTCCTATTTCCGTCGGCGGCGCTTTCGGACGGAGGCTTCATTACCTTCAAAGCCATTGTCTCGGGAGGGCCACGATGACACGGTATCCGCTACACGCAAACGATAAGCTCTGGAGCAGAATCCAGCCAATGTGCACGCGGGAGGAAACAGAGAAATGGCGAGGGTTACATAGGTGGAGTTTGAAGATTAAAGTGAAGGGGATGTGAACACAGTGAGGAGAGGATTAATTTTATGACAATAAAGAATAAATAATTTAATACAAAAACAATTACAAATTTCGTATGACAGCGTGGAGGACCTACTTTTACTTTCCGGAAGCAGGGAAGGGATCATCCCGTCAAATGCGATCAAAGAACCCGAAGGCAACGGTGGATTTAATATATTTGCTCCCCAAGGCAAAACCGTGATATACACCCTCAGCCTAAAAAGAGAACAAATACAGTTGAATGCTTGTGATATCTTAAAAACATTAACAAATTTTATTTTAATTAATTTTGTAATGATTTTTGTTCACCATATATGTACCATATCCATTTATCATTCCTAAAATAATTCGTAACTAAAAATCACATTAAGTTCGATGTTAATGATAATAGTTTTAATGAAACTAAGTCAAAATATGAATCCGCATCTACACGAGAACCGGAGAACACGCCCTAGGATCCACGACAGATTAGATTTTGAATCAATCGAAATGGGAGCATCGATTACTTCTCTACTATGAAGAAGAGAGGATGGGACAGAGTGGAACTTGCAAACTTTTAAGGTGGATGGGTGAAAGCGTTCTATAGAAGGACAATGCGCAAAGGCAAACGGAAGACATGAAAGGATATGGTCTCTACAGGAACACGTTATGCCTGCCCTGGAGCAAACCACATTATTATGGCCTTTTCTTTATCAATATAAAGATCATCTTCGAAGGATCAATACAAGAAGCGTTTCTAGATATTAGGGGCAAAAAATATCTCTACCCGAATAACAATAGATTTAAGTATATAAATATATTTATGTGCAAAGACTACAAGAAATGTCATGCATACCAAAATAAAACTTGAGTAGGTACGGGAAGATACAATATATTTTGGCGTTTACGTTACATTCACTCCAAGAAACAGTAAGACAGATAGTACAGCTTAGAACATCGCTCCTTGGGAGTATGCTGAATAAATGTTTTAAAATGTATACAATTCTGCTATTTTGTATGTTCGAGAGAACAATATAATGGGATTTTTGTCACTGATTATGTAAAATAACATTATCAAGCAATATGACCTTATTTATGCCTCCAATGACCAAGTTATGCAGTTATGTATAAAGGTAATTAGAAATGTCTTACCTGTGGTTTAGGCCAGCCCGTAAAACTCTCCAGTGTAGCAAATTGCATATTCAACTGGTGATTCAGGAGAAAAAAAAAGAGGCTCCAGCACTATGGGTGAAGGAAGTTCATCTGAATATTGAGAAATGAGGGAGATAAGCGGGAAGATACACCGAAAGCAAAAAGTT
Source organism: Laupala kohalensis (assembly GCA_002313205.1). NCBI lineage: Eukaryota > Metazoa > Arthropoda > Insecta > Orthoptera > Trigonidiidae > Laupala > Laupala kohalensis. The sequence goes on from NNCF01126978.1 coordinate 411,563, forward strand.
CTGATAAATATTTGAAATGGAAAAGACAAGTAATCAACATAATGTCTTTTTTTAACTTTGAAACGAACATAACATCTTTCTGCATGATTGAAACTTGGAGTGTTTTTACCTTGAAGTTCAAAATCAATGAAAGGTCCGATTAGAATGAATCTTTTTATGGAATGGGTTTTTTATTTTGTAAACTTCTTTTTTCAGCTCTTTACGCTACTTTATAAATTTTACGATATTTGAAATATAAATTTACGAACAAACATTGATTAAAGAGAATTACTAAGCAAAATGTAAGTAATTTTGAAAGACGTTTTACTTGGTTATTTCGCTTCTTACAACGACGTTTTGCAGAAGTGTGTATTCCTGAAATACATGATTCGAAAGGTCTCGTAAAATTATTTTAGAAATAATTATGTAATAAATTTATTTTAGAATAATTAGAAGATTTTAACATTATTTTAGAAATAATTCTATAAGTTTATTTTAACAAATGACTAGTTTGATTTTGGATATTCTAAAACAAGTTTGTAAATCAATTCACCAAATATACGTCAAATCAGAAAAAAAACAATACAGTTTTTCTATATTTACAACCCAAACATTTATGAAATGTATATTATACTTCTTATTTCAACTTCCTTTGTGTGCAAACTCAATTTCTTTTGAGATACGTTCTTAAATATGTTTAAATCCTAACCTCTACCTTTTGCTCATAATTTTCACTGTGTATATTTTCCCTTTAGAATTTTAATTGTAATGAGTCGAACTTTAACTTTATTATTTATGACTAATATTTCATTAACCTCTAATGACTTTTATTATGTACTATCAGAACTACCCGGCGTTGCTCGGGTTTTGAAAATAAACTTAGAACAATAATAGCTGGACATTAAATTTTTTAAACAATTGACAAGCAAAATATTTATATCGCTTTATTTAAAAAAATGTACCGAGATTTGATATATTTACCATACAGTGGGCATTGAGCTCTGTCGGACGCATTAGGAAGCTTCATAGTCAACAATTACGCGAGTGATAGTTCTCATCTACATTATTTTAATTGTTTTTCTTCTTTTGTAATTCATCAATTTTAACCATACTACTTTTGTTGTTGTAATAAGAAATTTGAAATTTAAGAAGAAATTTGAAATTTCAATAATTTCATCCATTAGTTTTTCCGATTTTCATGCAACATAATTCATTTTTATTTGTAAAGATTAAATGTATAAATTACCATGAGATTGATATTTTTGTGAGAATTCAATGTGAAGGTGAGGTCTTTTCCCTTTATGGTTCCTCTAAGTCTTTAACAAAAACATTACTGTGTTTAAAAGTGTCATGGACTATAATTATTTGAAGATGAGGTTATTCAAATCTACTATAGATTCACGACATTGTAGAATGACTATATAATTAGTATCACCGAAAGACATTGAAAAAATATAGTAACCTCTCTTTTAATTTCATGTTTTTCTATAAAAATTGTATTCGTACACTCCTTCATGTACCAAGCGAACTTTGAAAATAGTCACTTCTCAAAACTTTGAAAATAGTCACTTCGCAAAGACCGGAAGGGATCATGAAAATTTGTATGGCCGATTTCAATACTTTAGGTGTAAGTTGTGTATTTGGAGAGAAAAAAGTAAACGAGATCTAACTAGAAACATGCAAATTGTTTTCATGCAAATTGTTTCAGGACGAAATTATTAAATCCAAAGTATGTATCTCAAAATTATAATTTCTTGCACTTAAATTCATTAATTTATTCATTTACTGCATTTAATAAACGAAAAGACAGCGACTTAAATTTATGTTTGCTCACTCACCGCTCAGAAATTTATGGAAAGTTCGCCGGAATGATACTAAATAAAAATATTGTAACAACGCGTCGTTTGTGAGTGAGTGGAATTTAGTGTTATTCTAGTACGGGAGCTCTAAAGACGCATATTAACTGTATGAAATGCAATTTATAATGAAAATTTAAATATAGTTGATACACGATACTGTTGATAGTTTTCCATCAATAATATTAAAAGATGTGTTTCAACTGCCAACCAATTTATTAGTTTCCTAGTTACATGGAAAATTTTCGTTGTGCACATACGGTGCGCGGACGCATTGCAATTCAAGTCATTATTGATTCGGAATAGCCAAAAACAAGTGATAATCTATTATACATTAATTTCGATTACTGCATCCCAACATGGGACTCTTAATCCTTTGCGGACGGAGTTTAAAGTGTTCGCTAATAATATTACTTCTCATATTAGTTTTGAGTATGAGATTGAAATCAGATACCGGGAGTAAAGAAAAAAATTAATAATGAAGTTGTTTGTTTATATCAATCGGTGGAATTGTTACATCGACTTCGATGGAGACGTTGTTGAAAAATGCATTGTTTCACACAGTTATTAGATTTAATAGCTTTATTAAAAGATTTGACGTGATTAAATGTTTGTGCAACACTATATAAAAGAATGCTACCGATCCAATAACCAGGAAGAAGAAAATTATTTCAAAATCCATATCTTGATGAGTACACGTGAAATTGAAATGCAACATGAAAAACGCTATGAGTCGTTTTGGTGGAGATCGCGATTGTGTGCCCTATTCTGGATATATAGATAGATAGGTAGATACAAATATTGTGTAATGGACGGAAAGACTTAATTTTATATTTATTATTTAATGAAATGTGAATTGAATCGTAATTAAATTCGAGAATAGAGCCGACCATGAAATCATGGGAGATAAACAAAACAAAAAAATAAAATTTTATTGCATGACCTTTTTGACGATACACAATTTTTAATTTGTAACAAAAACTATCGTGTTTTGTTGCTATGTTCATATTTGTTGTTACGATTTGTTACACCTGAAGAAAGCTTAAAACGTTGAGTACGAAGAAATCACAATAATTATTGTGAACCGCCCAAAGAATGTCGTATGATAGTAATAATTTTTATTGTCATTAATTCTATAAGGCAATAGACAAAGTCAGTACGATATACTCATATGATTGTAAACCGAAATATCCAACATTACAATAAACACAAACCAGATTCACACAACCATTGTAATACAATATCTTCTCCCCCAACAATTCACAATTATACACATTAGGCAACAATGAAGTATGTTAATTGTATTACACATTTCTCATTCTAATGGATAGAAAACATAATTATATTATAATGTAAACGTTTATGAATTAAAATCAACCACTACAGAACAATTACCCGAATCAACTTGCTGTTCATTCGTACAGCATCTCCAAAACTGTACAGTACCTCAATAACTTTTTCTATGGAATATAATGGTGTAATGACTTACCAATTTTATATATTTCAGATTAACATTTTGTAAATATCCTTTCCATTAATGATTTTGGTAATTTATTATACATTTGCAAACATACAATTTCATAGGTATTATGGGTCTTGGCAAGTCTTGGCAAGTTGATACGGAACATCAATACTCTGAGAGTTCCTCGTGTTGTACGAATGTATGTAATGTCTGAACTGAACTTCAGAAACATTACCAGTAACATACAGCAGGATATTATAAACATAAAGATTCATCATCTTTAATTCAACAAATATAGACTCGCAATTTGATAACTGGAGGGAGTTAGTTTATATTCGCACAACTCTTTTTTGAAGAAGTAGAATTTTGTATTCACTTGAACTATTTCCCCAGAATAATATCCCAATAACACTCAAAAAAAGCAAAACACGCTGTTCTTATGTACCTGTCGGGGGCACTAGTTCTTAAATTTTCTAGCAAATAGATAACCTGAGAAAGTTTTTCTAATATGAATCTGATGTAGTTCGCGTTTCTAGATAATAATATGGACGTAAATAGTAGTATGTCTTTATTCTCCTTTCTCAGGGCATGCTTAGCAATCAGCATGGCGCCCGTGCGCGAGAGCCTGGAGCTGCAGCAGCTGGTTGAGAGTCGGAGCGCCGACCGCCGAGGTCGCGCCATAGCCGCCTCTCTGCCCACCCCCACTCTGGACACGCCCGTCTCCACCCCCGCGGCGTTGCTTCTGGCCGCCAGCCAGACGCCGCCGCCGCCTCATCCGCCGCCCTCCGCTACTCTCCCGTCCACGCTCAGCGGTGAGTGGATCTCCTCCGCGTTATTTCTACTCACGAAGCCAAAATATAAAGCATTTGATATTATTCCAGGTTTCGTTTCTTCATATTTCCATTAGAATATGTCCTACTAGCGAAGCTAAATTGAATGGAACTAACGGTCTGTACGATAATATGAACGTTATGACTTGAATCTTGACCACTCAATATAATTATGAGAGTGTCGTGAGGCTGGTAAAAAAAACAAACAAACTCGTTACTACCTTGCCCACGTTTCGGTCTTTATTTAAAATCTTCAACAGCGTTAACAACATAAAGAGGTGACAATTACTATCAAAAACGAGTGAGTATGAATGATTTTCATGTTTAAGTAATTTAACTTGTTTCTGATAATAATGGCCACCTGTTTGTTTTTACCTGAAAAGGTTTTAAATAAAGACCGAAACGTTGGCAAGTAGTAAGGAGTTGTTTTCATTGACCAAGCCCTCATGACACTCTTATAATATGAACGTTGACTTTTATTTATGAAGACTACTTTATTTACCTGGCTAATATGGCAGATACTACTCCCCCGCATCTGCTAGTTGTAGGCATGTTTCACTAGGTTTCACATTAAACTAAAACAATGTAATCAAGACATCATAACAGTCATGAATAGTATATGACCTGTCTCTNCCGACTTATTTGCAACGCGGTATTTTCTTTTTATCAAGTTTATATTATTGCAACATGGAACAATTTAATAGTATACTTCTTTATTTTAGAATGTGTTTTTAATATTTAGTATTATAATAAAATATTTTCATATTGTAAAGTATGACGAGGTAATTTCGAACACAATTTTCTACCCAACGTTTGATGAAAAAAGTACTAGTACTCGGGGGCCAAAAAGGAAAAAAGAAGAAAAAAAAGAAAAAAAAACCTTTGGAGACCGCTAGTACGACAGCGCTGGTGTATGATAATACACAACAGCATATAAAGTGATTACCCACGGAATTACCCATAGTGGAATAATATAAGGCCTGTCATTGCGTAACAAGATGGAAGGGGACGTTCGCCAACTAATTAAACGCAAGACATATTTTGAGAGGGAAGTTAGAAGTGTTGTACAGATTTATGTAATATGGTTGACTGTGTTGTAGATACAGTTGGCGTGAAGTGAGATCCGAATACGCCTGCTCCGAAAAATGTTTTCAATATTATTGCCTCGCTCAGAGTATACTCCGGACGGGTTCACCTTGTTTTATTTCACTATCATTATGGTCAGACGTGTCAGAGCATGGAATACTCGGAGCGGGATACCCTTGAAATTGCTCGTATCTTATTTGTTTCGAGTTTCAAATTAATGTTAAATTAATTTTCTTTTTTTATGGGAATTATTTGGGAAGAGTCTTATAAAGATTCCTATTTTGAGCTATAATACTTCACATTAAACTAATATAACAATTTGTCAACAAGAATTTATTTAATTTAACTTTTATGATGAAACTTCCTTACTTGTGACCAATGAGAGTAAATGTTAAATAAATGAAGAATAACAATTATTAAACCAACTGAATGAGGAGAGAGTTATATCAAGAATACGAACGTTTAATAAGAGAGGTTAATTTAATATTTTAAAAGAATATGATTAAATTTTAGCTTAGAAAATAATATTGAACATCGATATTGTAGATCGTAATCTTAATAAAAATAAACTGAAACAAGTTTTCAAATAAATAAAAATATAAATATACGACATGCACAACTTTTGAAAGCATATAACCGGGAGGTAAAAATAAATCATACAATTACATATTGTTAGTTTACATGTATTACATGTTGAAATAAATCGACATATTATGTACTCTAAAAAGTATCAAATTATTTCATTTCAGTAATGCGGTGCTGAAAATAAAAGTTTTGGGCACTTACGAAAACAATTCAAATCAAACATGTTGTTTAGGGGTTCAAAATTCTTTGGCACTACAGCAATCTGCGCTCATATTGAATTGATTTGAATATTGATAAGCGGCCATCGCTTTTGTATTCAGCAGAGTGGGTTACTGTCGAGAACCGAGTCAACCGACATCAAAATGGGGATAGACATTTGGATATCATTTTATCGGACTTATAATAGATTTACGTGAAAGATTCCTCTCCATTGTTTGGAGTGTAATATTTGTGATCGTACTAATTTCAAATTCTATAATTTAGGCGAAAAATTAGTCGAACGATTTGATGCGTACAGACACCGATACCGTTTTATACTCACATTATAGATGTAGGCGAACATAATTTTTGCCTATATATTTTATAGGCACAAAATATCGTAAATTTCAAAGCTGTAACTTGCCGGAAATTTAGCGAAAAAAGCCAAAAGAAATTGATGCGGACAGATAGCAGTCAAATAAAATAAAAACGTCTAAAAAGATAACTAATTTTCACTGACAACGAGAAATAAAGAAAAAAATATATCTGTGTAAGCTTTTGTGATCAAAATTAAAAAAGTATAATACTATTGTAAGAGTAAATGGTGGAATTCTAGGAACATTCAAGCAAATATATTTCACACACAATTAATTCATAATATATTGTGAAGTGAAAACATTCCTACAAACGTTCAAACATGTTGAATATGTGAGGTTAAAAATGTATCTTTCTTTTAAAGTTTTAGAGAGTCGTTATCCAGTCACACATACTCTCAAATGGATTAAATAAAGATGTTAGTGCAAATTTAATTAAAATGTAACGCTATCTCCTATCCTTAGGGTAAGGCATGAAATTCGAAGTTTATGTCAAAAGTGGTGAAATTAATATATGAATACATTGACTCATCCGTCCGTAGGACACAAGTTATTGCTTATATTAGTTTACAGAATAAAGATTTTACCGTGAAGAAGTTTTACATGTACCATATATACAGAAGAGGGAATTCAGAGTACATGGACGGGGGGCGGGGGTCACCCACACGTCATAATTCAGTTACCAAAAATATATTTTTGATAAATATTTAAAATTTAGCAGAACTAACAGAATATTAATTCAGTTATGAGTTAATATTTAATCATTTAACAAATTAGTAAAATTTATGAATTTGATAAAATTGTGCTAAAGGAAAGGTTTCATGATTTCAGAATGTCATTAAGACTTATTTCTAAAGATATCATTGGTACACGTGGAGTAATGTAAAAATGCTTGCAACAAATGTAATATTAAATAAGATATATTATGTGTTTTTTATGGGTTCATTATTGTTAGTATTATCATAGTAGATAAACTAACACGTTCCTTCCGAAGAATTTCCTCATTGGTAAAACGAACATACGAAATTTTGGCGGGTTGTTATAGATATTTTTTTGTATTTTAACCTGAAATAAGATTATATCCCTAGTTTAAAGATTTGAGTTCTAATTTCTGTCTATATTGTTAAGGGTTAGGGTTGTCTTTTTTGTTTGTTTTGTTTCCGCAAAGAGAATTAACATCGTTACTGCGATGCCCACCCAAAGCACGCATGGATCTCGCCCTCGCAGCTCCCTAGGTCCCCATAGGATCCTACTGTTCACGTGTCATGCAATCGTGTCTGCTGGGACCTCTAGACCGCGGATGGTGGCGCTGCATACTCCCTCTTGTGCGCCTTGGAGAGAGATATCCATTTCAATTCTCACGAGCACTTTGCGAAGATTGGAAAACGATCTCCAATCCAAACCGTTGATGATTTTTTTTCTGATTGCATGAACGACATTGATTCTTATAAACTCACAAATAGATTTTTACTTCAGCATTTTTGGTTTAACAGTACTAACAGCGAGAAAAAAAGGTGCCAATTGCATTATCGCTTCTCTGAAAATAACTAATAGTTATTCATTGTCTATGCAAAGAAAATGTATATTTGAACATTCATTCTGGTGAAGAATTATGTCAGTCTGATAATTAAGTTTATATGATAAAGATTAATTAAAGTTTCAATAAAATTCTTCCGAGGAATAAGTCTTCCAAAAACAAGAAGGAAGGTCTGCATTTTTCCTATTCATATTGGAGGGTGGCATTTTGAAAATAAATCTTAAGATTTGTTTATCCGTGAACTAAAGTGTGATATATTTCCAACATAAAATATTAAGTCAAAATATAATATTTTAAATGTATTATGATCAATTTCAAAAAGATCCGAAAGTGTTGGTAAGCTGTAAACATATATTACATTGTAAACTCGGGTTTCATAAATTCTCAAGTACCATAAGGAAACCAGATATTCTATTTTGATTCAACTGACTAATATACACTGCGTATCAGATGTGCAGTGCCCAACTTCATCGCTTCATAAGATATATGTTTTAAAATGTATCAGTGTTAAATTTGGAATGTGGAAGCTTCCACGGCGCATTATCAAGGCACTCCATTATTGGAAACATCCTTCCATCTCTTTCCCGCTGGGACAGTCTTAAACTGAAGAGAGATGCAAATTTCGAGAAAATCAAGCAAACATATCATACTCCAAGATGTTAGGGAGAGCTACTCTCACGTATACAGACTCAGTAATGTCTACTACACAAGCTGAGATTAAAAAATCCCCAACGTCTGAAGATACACTCTCACCCCTATTCCCTTAAGTCCTCAGAAGAGCGTGTGTTTCAGATGTTCCAAAACTATTCAGGGTGGCACGTGCTTGTTGGTTTGCGTGGTTTTCATCAATGGAGGAACCCACTGCGAGACACCCACTCCGTTTGAAAAATTTGGGTTTTCTCACATTTAAATTGATAGATTCGCATTAGATATAGTGTCATTAGACGCATGCAGTGCATTTTATTAAGAATTTTAAGTTCCATGATCTAACCATCCTCAATGAGGGGGAGTTCACCCGATCCCCCATTGTCACTTTCCTGAGTGACCACCAGAAAATGTTTTACATGAATTAGATAGGGAATTGCTCTGTGTTAGCTCACAATAGTTGAAGTTAATCAAACAATTTTCCGTTTTTTCACTAAAAAATGAGAAAAATGCCATCTTAAATCATTAAGTTCAAATATTTTTACCTATAGAACTGATAGTGGTTGCATAGCGACTACCACGCTGTAAGAAGCAACCACCTTAGTGTGATCGAAGTATGACGTACAAAATTTTCTCACCACTGGGGTGGGATTTTCACTCACCAAGACAACAATGCGTCATTCTCACGAATTATCGCTCATGTTGCAGTGAACCTATAAAAATGCAACCCTTTCGCTGTGAGGGGTTTCGTGACGTTCCGAATCAGGAAACATGACAGAAACCATTGCAAATGGCAAGCTGTCACAAAACCATCGCAATTCCCTTCTCAAGGACAGGAAGACATGCTAGGACACTTAGACTTTCATGATTTTGACGCGCAGTGTATTAAATTTCAATTACATTTTTTAACGAATATTAAAATTCAGTCAATATATCTTTTATCATCCAAATATTGTGTAGTGGAATTTGTCACAAAAACTAATGACAGTTTTTTTTTATAAACAATAGCTTACTGTTACTAGATTGCCATCGACTATATAGAATTTATTTTTGTCAAAAAGAAAATGAGAAAAAATCCTATTTTTGGACGCAGTAGCAGGAAAATTGTAGATTTTAATAGTTTCACAAAAATATCAAAATTCGTGCATCTAATAAAAAATTAGTGTAAGGCGTAAGCGAAGCGAAATACTTAAGCGAAGAGATGTCATGCAGGAGACAGTAAATAAATGCAAATTTAGAAAAAATATTGAAATATATTTAGACGCATGTTAAGTTATCACATTAATAACATTAAATTACAATTTAAGGCCTGAAGCATGGGATGATTGATATCATAAAGAAGTATTTTGTCGAACAATGTCATAAAAAGCGTATATAGAGGGAATCCATGATGGACGATTTCATAAACATTCATTTTTTAACCTAAATGTGTCAGTTTTCGACTTAAACTTATTTAAAAAAATAATAAACCAAGTAATGATTTCCAAGCAATTAAAAAGTTGAATGGAATGGGCTAGAGGGGGAATATAAACGTCCAAAAAAATTTCGATAAAAACTACAATGTACACTGAACCCATCATAAATGACTGACAAGTTATTCAGCACGATACAATTGAGTGAGGGAACAATAGAAATGTGAAGGATAATACCGAACAAAATTTTACGATTTTTATTATCAATAGAAAACAAAATGTAATTCGAAATATTTGAAAATAAAAAAGTTCATTTGATCCGTTACTTTTGTGTACACAATAAATATAAGTGTGGAACAGAGAAATGAAACAACCTTCCTCGAATGAAAATTATTCTCGTAAATATTTGACGGATTGACTTTGCATTATTACTGTCCAGGCATTTTTCCGTTACAAATGACAAAGATTCAAGGATTTTCACACGCACGCACACACTCACTCTCATATATATATATATATATATATATATATATATATATATATATATATATATATATATATATATATATATATATATATATATATATATANTTTTCATCCCAAAACACTCTATCCTGTAAATTTCACTTAAACAGTGAAATAGAAGTTCTACCTCTTGTAGAAGTAGTTTGTTGAAAATATAAAATAATAGAGTTGTGATTATTTATAATTTTATTATTTTGTTTGGTAATTTTAGTTCAGTTTACCAATATTTTTGATCAGATTTGTTATCCATCTTTCGTAGTAGAACTGAAATATTCCCATATTTCAAATTTAAAAATTAAAATTTAGAAATTAAAAAAAGTCTGAAATTTACAATTTTGGTTTAAAATTTAGGAAAGAATCATACCATTCCGGTTCTCAATCTTACTCGCCAGATATGCTCCGGATCGCTAAATTCCTTTACTATTTCTTATCCATAGATAAGAGACAAATGGCAATACCAACCAATTTTAAATTGCCAACCAGTCAAAAAAATGAACGGCTTAATTTTCAAGAGCATGGAAAATTATTAAAAGGAAGTTTTCCAATTACCCAATTTTGAGTTCTATCGGTGTGATGAAATTGATTGGTAGAATGCATACGATGCAGAAATCCGAACCATTTTCTCACTGTTAGTTCTAATTGGATTGAGAAACTTGAGAATTTCTCGTCTCCTCAAAGTTTAACGAAAGGTAGAAGGATCTCTTTTTCATCTCGAATAATGAAATCGAGGCGCGTTAGAGGGTGCAGTACTGGTGGTTGAAGAAGTTAAAGTTGAAAGAGTTGTATAGTTCTCATTGCATTAACTCTCCATTTTTAGCCACGCAAAGAGATACTCCTACAATATAACAAAAGATGATATTTGTAATCGCAAACCAACGAAGATCTGAGAAAAATTGAGATCAGATTTACAAATAATTTATTACGTCTATACCCTAAAAGGTTACTATGTTTAAGAATCTGATATATTTCCATGATGATTCACTATCACTAGAAAACCATAAATTATTTGGAATAATTTCATTTTATGTGAATTGCTGTGCGATCCTTTCAACGAATTTTTCATTTGTTTTAATAAATTTTACTGAAATCCCAGAGTTCTTAACCTGCCCGGCAAGCTGCGAGAAAGGTTACCTGCCTTGTGTAAATGGAACCTGCCTAAAAAATGAGGCAAGCTGCCTGTAACTTCACCAGGCAGGTTACGTGTCTCGGAGAGTACATTTGAGACAGGTAACCTGTCTCACACCACGTCTCAAAGTAGAATATGGTGTTACGTACATAATTGTTCGTGTGAGTTTCGTTTCATATTTGTGTTATTCTTTTATTTCGATTTTCCATGTTTCTAATATTTTGATCAGACAATGAACTCCCCCAAGGGACTTACATCTAGTCAGTACGTGTTTGGTAAACACGGGGCCCCGAGCTGAGTCTGACATCCACTTCCACTTACCTGTGTAAGACTCCTTCCTTTCTCTTTCCTGACCTTCCTTGGTCACCTCTTGTTCTTTTCGATCCCGACGCTATTAGGGTTAGGGTATCTTTCATTTTCCTCTTTCTTCTTCTTCTTTTAATGTTTTAAGTAAAGTCTTGAGATATGTTGGGGTTTGAGTTTTGAGTTGTAATTCAGGAGGGTTTTTAGTGGGTATGGCTGAGTCATTCGACGAGTCCCACACGCGGTGAGACTCATGTTGGCTCTCCCTATTGCGTAACTGCATTTTCCCTACCTGTACAAGTTTTAAGGGCTCTAATGACCTCGATGTTGACGAGCCCTAAAGCCCCACAAAAAAATTCAGTGCTCATGTTCAGAATGTGAATTATGCGTTAATGATTTTTCATAGTTTAGGAACATTTTGGGTAGAACGTTAATACAATTTTTCGTGTGTCTACAATATTCGAAATATTCATTTAATTATTTATTAATTACGACGACAGGTCATGTGTATTGCAGCCACTCCCTTGTCCACGATTTCTTCTTTTCTAACTCGTTCAGAAGCAGTTCACATGATTCATGTGATGGTTAATAATAATAAATTTATTGTCAAAAAACAGTACAGACTGCGTATGATCACGTGGAGGACAATAAACTAAATGTCAAAAAACAGTACTGACTGCGTATGAGCACGTGGATGACAATAAACCCACGAGTTAAGTTTCGAAACTCATTCCACTTAGACATATGACCGACGAGTACACTCTTCGTAATTTACAGGCAAGCTGCCAAGCAGGTTACTTACCCCGTGTAAACATTTCGTAGACTGGTAACCTGCCTCGCAGCTTGCCGAGCAGGTTACCTGCCAGGCAGCTGGCCCCGTGTTAACGGACCGTTAATGAATAATTTTTTTTTGTGGGACTTTACGGCTCGTCGACATCGAGGTCATTGGAGCCCTAAAAACTTGTACAGGTAGGGAAAATGCAGTTACGCACTAGGGAGAACCAATATGACTTTCCCCGTGTGTGGGACTCGCCGAATTACTCAACCATACCCACTAAATACCCTCCTGAATTACAACTCAAAACTCAAATATCACAAAACATTACTCGTATCATTAAAAAAAGGAAAAGAGAACAAAATGAACGATACCCTAGCGTCGGGATCGAAAAGAACAAGAGGTGACCAAGGAAGGTCAGGAAAGAGAAAGGAAGGAGCCCTCCACGAGTAAGTGGAAGTAATGCCAGACTCAGCTCGGGACCCCGTGTTCGCCAAACACGTACTTACTAGATGTAAGTCCCCTGGGGGGGGGGATTAATGAATACAGATCGAAAGTTGGTGTAAATATACTACACAAAATTCAAATTGAATCGTCTAGTCCATCAAATTTAGTATATATCATATAGTTGACTTTGAATGTACATTTTCCTTTAGGTTCTCTTTCTGGTAGTCCATCGAAATCCTGAAAGGAGCAATATCTGAATAGATGTAAGGTATTGAATTTTCAATATAAATTAAACTTATCAAATTTTTCAAAAAAGATGATTAAAAATAGTGATACGGATATGAGTGATGACTCCAATGGTTGATAACAAAATTACTTCTTTCATCAGCCACATCAAAAACAAATCCTTAAGCTCGGTACTTAAATACTTTCTAGTTTCCGGGTTTCGATATAATTTTCACAACTAATAAAGCTTTAACGCAATTATTGACAAACTTCTATATATTTATGAAAGAAAAATTTCCAAATAATTTTTTGGGAGCATCATATTTGGGTTTTGGGATCAATGTTAGAACAGTTATTTATTTTAAAAGTATTAGTATGTTTCATTTTTGTTACTTCGCGAATTCCTCTTCCTGTATTTTTTAAATTATTTTTTTTGGTCGCCCTGTTTTAAATTAATTTTACCATATTTTGTTGATCACGGATCTTAGGAATCGTACGTAAACTTTGTTAACCCATTCCAACACTGATTTTTACCTGGGTATGTGATCAAATGATGGTATTGTTATAGTCAAATGATAATAGTACACTCCTGCTAGGTTAACAGCAGTGTATCGGGCGTTATTGCATCAACTGTATTGGTTCACATTTTCTTCACACTAGTGTATTTCTATGAAATGGGTTTAATTGTTCGGTGATCCTTCTCTTCAATTTGACTTAAATTTGCTGTTTTTACCCTCTAAACTCATGGGGTTTTATATACCATGTATCACCTTTCAAGACAATTCCGAGAGGTTCTATAGAGTATGGTGCCGGATGGCAAATGTATAAAAAGATGTATAATGTTATTCTTCGATTTGAGAATACCACTCGTAGCAATATATATAGTTCACTCAACATACGGTATTTATACTCCTTCAAAGATGTCAAAAATATTCAGTTAATAATATTATGAAAATTATTGTATATGTAATACCCTGAGAGAAATGTTCAGTCGATTTCAAACTAACTGCAAAGAGAAACTTTTCTTCGTTTTTGACAAAAATACCACACTGTCTGGCTGAGCAGCACAGTAGCTAACTGTATAAGTTCTTTTTTTTAAAGATGGGAGTGCATATCATGATTTTACCTTGGGGAGGAGAAATGTTAAATCCACCACTGGTTGGTAAATTAGTTTATAGATGTCCACGTGGTCATTTGAAGTTTGTAATTGAATTTTTTGGTTTTAAATTATTTATTAATTTCGAAATATGTGTATGCTTTGCCAGTTGACAGCGGTGCGTCGGCAGCCACGCCGACGGGATCGAGTGAAGAACCGTCGTGGCGGGGCTCGACGTGGCGAGACCCCTGCGGGGGCGGTCGCTGCTCCTGCCCCTACTTGGGTCTCCTATTGGCTACTCTCTCTTCACTCTTCTTTTCTCTCTGCTCCGTCATCGTCAAGTGGCTGGTGAGTATAGGGAAGTGTGACAATATCGCACATGGATGAACGAAAATTGGTGAAACATTTCGACTTGATCGCGCAAATGATGTTTAGACTATAGTAGAAGGAATTAGGTCAAGTTCATAGTTAAATTTTATTTAATGTTCAGTATATGTGCGGAGGTGTCATTTAGTCTGTTTTAATGTAAGACAACATGTGGTAGATGGTTGACTTGGTGAGAGTTGGTTTGTCAGGGAGCATACGGTACCTGACTGACATTTATTTCGAAAATATGAGACAATTCTCAGATAACAATTTCAACACGTCAAGCGAAATTTAGGATTGATTGGCATTAGCTCTGTCCAGAGAGAGAATTAATCATAGACGCAAGTATTTCTGCCGCAGTATGTCTTCACACTATACTTTTTTTTTGATATTCAGTACTTCCTCTTCCTTCTTAAACGAAGTTACCACATCTCTTGACCGTGGAGAAAATCCTCAGGGTGTTTTTCTTGACTTATCCAAAGCTTTCGATGTCATCGATCACGGAATTCTCCTTTCAAAATTGCATTCTTTAGGCATTCGTGGACTTCCACATCAATGGCTAACTTCTTATTTAAAGGATAGATATCTACAGGTAGAAATATCCTATACTAAAAATAAAATA